>VOQK01021729.1:7537-33100 GCA_015052645.1 Benitochromis conjunctus
AGCACTCACCACTGCACCTTCACCTCACTGCACCTCTGTAATTATGTGAAATTCAAATCGAATCAAATTAATATTTATAATAGGAAAAAAAACGAATTTACACACATAACTTTTAAACATAAATTCCAATTAAATGCCAATTAATTAATTAATTACATGTTTTTGCTATAAAGAGTCAAACTTGGTGTAAGATGTGGTGCAATATATATTTTTTTCCACTCTGATATTATTAATACAAGTTCAGGACAACAGCAAATATTTTTATACATATTTTTATGGCTTAAAAAAATGAAAACAAAAAAATTACTTAAAAAAAGGTAATTATTTATTATAATTTCGTTAATTATGAAGCATGGGAATTTTAAGCAGTCATTGTTTTGCATTCTTGATTACAAAAATGAAATGTTTTTCCTTCATGTGGTGATTTAAATGCCCCCACTTCTCGCTCATCCTGTGTTAACCACAGATAGGTGGAGACTGTAGCGTTTGGGAGACATTTAAATGAGGCCTTTTAAACTGACTGAAACTTTGCAATGAAGCGGCACAGAGTGCAGTACTGAGAGTGAGGGAAATTTCTTTCATGGCTTTGATTTTCATACAGAAATCACTATTGTTTCTTTGTTTTTGTTCTGCTTTTATTCTCAGGTGTTTGTTGCTCACAGGCAGCGAGCTCCAGTGGTTAGAGTGTGCCGATAGCCTGTTTACTCACAGGAGTTTCGCACTAATTCCCGTGCAGCTTGGTTCAGCCTGTTCTCACCTTCACCTTCATCCGACCGGCTCATTTTTCCATCATGAGTGCCTTGTCCTCCCTCACGTCCCCGTCCTCCTGCCCTCACATATACTACTTACCCACTTACCAGAGCAACAGCACCACATCAAATGCCACCAACGCTGCAACTGGGATCAACCACGTGATCCTGAGGCATTACAACTACACCGGCCGTCTGCAGAACAGGACCATCGCGAACACCCAGAACCAAATCAGTGTTTCAGTGGCCGTTTTCCTCTTCTTCAGCATTTTCATCATCCTGGAAAATCTCCTGGTGCTGATGGCCGTCATCTCCCGCATCCGCCACAGCCGCCGTTGGGTATATGTTTGCATTGCCAACATCACACTCAGCGATCTCCTCACCGGTGCTGCTTACCTGGTGAACATCTGCTTGTCTGGCAGCCAGACCTTTCGCCTGACTCCTGCTCTGTGGCTCTTCAGGGAGGGTATGCTGTTTGTGGCCCTGGCAGCCTCCATATTCAGTTTGCTGCTGATTGCTGTGGAGCGTTACACCACTATGATGAAGCCACTTCCCCAGAAGTCAACCAGAAAGACCTACTATCGAATCTATGGCTTGGTAGCGCTCTGTTGGGGTTTAGCACTGGTGATTGGCTTTCTCCCCTTGCTGGGCTGGAACTGTGTGTGCAACCTGGATGGATGCTCCACCCTGCTTCCTCTCTACTCCAAGACTTACATCTTTTTTTCTCTCATTATCTTTTTCCTCATCCTTCTGGCTATCGGTGTGCTCTATGGTGCCATCTACTGCCATGTGCACAAGAGTGCTCAGCTAGCTCCCCAACGCAGTCGCAAGCGTTCCTTAGCTCTGCTGAAAACTGTTATCACCATTGTTGGGGTCTTTATGCTCTGCTGGGGGCCGCTCTTCATGCTGTTACTGGTGGATTTCTTCTGTGTCTCCCGCCAGTGCGCACTGCTGTTCAGCGCTGAATTTTGTATCTCCCTGGCCGTCCTCAACTCCGGCCTGAACCCCATCATCTACGCCCTGGGCAGCAGCGAGATGAGAAAAGCCATTGCTGAGCTCCTCTGCTGCTGTTGCCTGAGGTATGGCCTCTGTCACCCAGACGCATTCACATCAAAAGAGACCAGCAGTACCTCAGAGAGCAGGAGGGACAGTCTGAGGAACAGTTTTAATAAGGTCAGGAACCTGAGTGTGGCCTCCCCACCATCCACCCCAAGCAAAACTCGCAGGGCACCCAGAAAATATAGGCTGAGCACCACCACCAGCTGCCTGTCGGTTTCAAGTGGTTAAACCACAAAGCTCCCCTCCCAAGTAAACCAACCTGTGTGCACTGATACACATCTAACCGTTTCCTCTCAGTTTTGGTTTGAATGTTCACCGCTTTATGAAGTGCTTTATTTCGCTTTATGAAATGCACATGCTGACTAAACGCTCAAATAATATCCTGAAAATATTCCAGTTTGCAATATTTTTTTTTGCATAACAATGCATTCGTCTGTGAAACTGTATATGATACTTTACATTCACTGTACTTATCTCTTATTGCACGATATCGATAGATTATTGTCTATGTGAATAAAAAATATGTACATTTAAGTTGTTTTTTGTACTACTTCTGTTTAAGAAATATGAATAAAGTTTATTTTGCTTTATACATGTGTGCCTGCTCTTTTCAGTAAGGATAGTACCTCTGCTTACCTCTGGAGGGAGGCACCTCTTCAGAGCTTTGACCCCCTCCTGCAAAACGATCAGCTGATTCAGTATTACTTAAACCTTCATAGACTGAAAGCAGACATTATACAAACCTTAATATAAATTCTTTAGTTTCCTACATTTACTAAATATACCAAATATACATATTCCAGCACATTTAAATGATTATTTAAGCCTGCCTAAAGAAGATCTTTATTTGTTCAGTTTAATACCTATTTTGCAGACATGTTGCTGTACATGTAATGTTTCTTTCTGTTGTTTCAAAAGCATTTCCTAACAGAATTTTCAAGAGGCCATTTCCAGCCTGCTCACCATTTCCTGCTTTTCTGACAGGATGACTGATTGAAGTTCAGCGCAGAGGAGGTGAGGGCTGGGACGGCAGGCCCAAGGGCATACGCAGCCAGGGCTAATTGATAAATTCATTATGACTGTCTGGCAGGACGAGGAGATAAGGTTCAGCAGATAGTATGCACCCTTAAATTATACAGGCTACTGTACTGTATTTCTTCTGCTGACGCGCACTGATCTGAGATGGTGGAAAGTATTTTCACAAATCAAAAGTAGTCGTCTGCCATTCTGCAAAGGCGGAGCATGCAAGCAAGTGCTTTATTTGTTTTTACAAAAGAATCAGTGGAATAACTCCAAGCAACAGGGGCTTTCTCACTAGATGTAAAACTCAAAGCGATCTGCTGTTCAAAAGATTTGGAAGTTCCCACTCTTAATATAAGATACAAGGTTAATTCTCTCAAGTATTTGAAGTGTATCCTAAAAGAAAGACTTGTTCACATCATAAGTCCTACTAAAGTTAATGACCAGATAATCTCCAGTTATTATTTATCAAGCTTTTAACACTTTAATTCTCTGCTAATCGGTTGGTGTTGTTTGATCAGGCACAGACTACACGCAAAAAATCCAGCAACAGTCGTCACGTTATGAGTCAACTGTTGCTCGAAAATGACATTCTTGGTGCAGCTGGGAAACAGCTTTATGACCTAAAAAACAAAACATGTGTTTGTCCTTTCTGCCTGCAATGTTAGAAAGTGAATGATTTATTAAAACAGTAGGAATGATTGATTATTACAAATTACTGCAAGCGGACAGGTGCACTGATAAGAGCGAGTGTGGTAAGTGAGTCACAAACCCATGTTGGCGATAAAAAAAAGATTAGGCAAGATGGCAAATAGGCTTAATCCCTTTCCTAGAATTTCCAAGCCAGATTTTTCAGACATTAAATGCCTCAAAGTGTCCCGGTAGGGCAGAGAGATAAAGCCTTATACCCCGAGAGTTAGCCTCAGTTCCATTAGGCTCCCCAGGAAGTGTATTTTCTCATAGAGTTTTTTTTAAAGGCTCAAACATGATACTGGGATTTTCTGTCTATTGTCTAATAATGACCTGAAGTATTTATTGCAGCAGCACACTGTCTTTTTCAAAGAATGAACAATATCCCACGAGGCTTTCGATGGGTTAATGGGGGGAAAACCCTCATATCACATTTCATGTTGGGTGAGACTTCAGTCTTATAAGACATTTCTTTATAAAAGGTAACAATAATATTTGACTGATCAGGAATTATTGCCATCTTCTTTCTTTGTTTAACGCATCCGCGAAAAAACTGGCACGACTTCCTGAAGTTAAAAACATTCGCTTATCAATAATGATTTCAGAGCTGTTCCAGTCTTCTGGCAGTCTGTCATGCAGGCATTCCCGTTCATGACGTCTGAAAGCTGCACGGGCTCGTCAGCGTCGAGTGGAAATGAAGAGGTGAAGGTGAGGAAGGAAGAATCCTGCTTTCATTCTTTCACCTGAAGCGGCCGCCCACGCACAGCTTGAAGTGATTGTGTTGTGGCAAAATATGCAGAAAGCATGCACACACACACACACACACATACATGCTCATTATTCAGTGTTAAATCAATGTAAAATTACTTGACAAATAATTACATGTAGTGGTACACATAAAAAAATTAGATGCACGTGCACACGCTCAAGGTTAAACATGCACAGATACCCGAGACTCACTCTCCCGTCTGCTTTTTTTTGTGGCTGTAGAACCAAGCAAGTTATAGCTAGTTGTGTGTGTGTGCATGTGTGTGTCTATTTGTGTGATTCCCCCCTCTTCATGAAATCCTGCATCTCTGCCATTAAGTGTAGGGGATAAAACTCCCTCATCCTTGGTCCTGGCATGGCTCCAGGTCTGGGTGGCTGATGAAAAAGCAACAGCAAATTCCAGGCTTTATTAGCTCAAGCCTGAGAGACATTTGTTGTATCATATCTAACGTGTCAGGGGCTGATCACCAATCCATGCTGCTGCTCTGTCGTTCTCCTCTTACAACAACAAGGCCTTTTCACTGTTCTAAATGAGGTACGATGGGTTAATGACGGTTGCGTGCAGACGTGGCTATGCCCTCAATAATTACCTTGCTGGCTTTGCCTCCAGGTGTTCAGCAGACAGCTAATGATGTACTGTCTGAGGAGAGGGGAAGGCAGCGGGTGAGGCAAAAAAGCTACACGGGGGAGCTTGTGATTGGTTGCTATCAGCACTGCGACAACTCGGTGGCACATGTGGTGCAGAAGGACTGGGGGTAAGAACAACCTAGAAAAGAAAAGAAAAACAGGAACTCACATGGGATGTGCTTGTAAAGAAAATACTACTATATGTCAGTACGGCGTTATTGTTGAAAGGAAATTACACCGTTTTATAAACTGTGTCTTTCATTTTAAGCCTTGACGTCATTTCTGTGACACGTTACTAGTTTCCTTGCAGAGATGCGTGGCTGACTAATACAGAAATCAATATCAAGGACTACTCCACCCAAAAGCCTATCTTCTGAGAGTGCGTCACAGGTAACATATAGAATTCAAGGGTGGATCTAAGAAGTGTGCAGCATGCTCCACTAGGTCAACAGTTTATTTTCTATACGTTGCAGATCAGTCCAGTTTCATATCAACCACAATATCTTTATAAACTCTTACAGTAATCCTGCATTTTTGCCCAAATATGGTGAAATGCACAGCTCATGCATTCTGCCCCAGCATTACAAAGTTTGGAGTTAAGTTCAGTCCTGAAAAACAGCAATACACACTAACTATTCAACTGCTTGTTAGCATAAAGAACTAATTAGCCAATGACATGGCAGCAACTCCATGCATTGAGGCATGCAGACAAAATAAATGTGTCTAAAAAGCTTTTTTTTTCCTCCTGCACACTTGCTACAGTCAGCTGATTTCAGTTCAAATGCAGGAGGAGTAAAATAGGGTGACCATATTTTGACTTCCAAAAAAGAGGACAATTGGCCCAGTCATGAAGAACTTGCTTAAAGAAAACTTTATTTAAACAATGCCTTCTCTGCACGGTTAATGAATGATAAAATTAAAAATGTCATATAGGCTTTTACAAGTCAACAAGTGCAACAAAACAGGTTGGTCACCCTAGGTAAAATAGGGGAATGGCACAGCAATACAGCTTTTGAGGAGTGTAAATGTGTGCATTGTTTTTATTTTAATTTCACAAAAGAACACAAGCACGATGGGAAAGCGCAAACTGCACCCAGGACAGAAATAACTGCATTATACAGTGAATGCAACTCTTTACAAGCATCTGCTCAGACAGCATGCTAACGCTAAGCTAGCCAAGAACTCAGAGTGATGATAGAGCTGTGTGCATGCTGACCCCAGCCCAGCAGCCAGAGCCTGTACTTCAACAGGTAACAAAAGCAGGGATCCATGTCTGTAGTAACATCTCTGGTGGTGTGGGGGATATTTCCTTGTCACATTTTGGACCCCTTAGTATCAGCTGAGCATGGTTTAAATGTCACAGCCTAACTTTGCTGGTGTCCTTCTGTTTACCTGCTTCCTGCAGGATAACACACCAAAACTCAAATCATCTCAGGCTGGTTTCTTGAACATGACGATAAGTTCACTGTCCTCAAATGCATGCAAGGTGCACCTAATAGAGTGATCAGTGAGTGTAACTGAAACAGAGGTGGTCTTTGTATTCGTGTAATGAGATAGAACCCATGTGCATGACGTCAAAGTTTTCTCTCTGTCATCTTACAGTAAATGGCATTGCAGCAAATGCTGAAAGAATCAGCTGCATTTGTTTGGAATTTAAAACAAGATGGTGCTTTCAGAAGATTTAAGGAAGTGATCAGTTGAGGGCCAGGTCAATGTTCTGCCTTCTTTCAACTCAGTAAACAGCTCAGGATGCATTTCAGTAAGGGCTAGGCACAGTTTAGCACCTTTCAGACAGTGAAATGATCTGCTCTGAGGCCGAAGAAAAAAACCCCTAAATGACATGTTGTTGGGACATAGATATTTCCAGTAGTGTGTCTGAGGCTTTTTTTTTTTATCGCTTTGAACAGACTGATCACAAAGAATTTCAGCCCATAATGGAAAAAAAAACTTGTAGCAGCACTTTCAAAGCTACAGAAAAGGATCCTTTGACTTCAGAGATATGATTTCACTGCTGTTCAGAGAAACACGAAAACGTATTGATGCTTCGGTCCAGACAGCAACATGTAAGCACTGTATATAAGCACAGTGAGCGACAGCACACATCACATTGTTTAAAGACAGGGTGGTGGTATGGGGGTGGGTGGGGATCTTCCTCTAATGTAATAAATGCCTGAAATTACAGTAATGCACTGAGTCACTATTGAGGGGAAGAAGGATTATCATTCCTGTTGTCCTGATATGTTGTCATGTACACACCCACCAAATCTTGTTTCCTTCTGGCTGAATATGGAGGGAAATCACATCAGAATACTAGCAGCTGGAGACGGTCTAACTGTCTCATTGTTGTGTTACGGTAACACATTTGCATAATCGGCAACCTGGCAGTCGATTTATACACCAGAACACGTTTGTGCTCAGCTGAGCTTTGTTTTTCAACCCACTTCTGTACTCACATCAGAGCAGTTTGAGGTAACGATGACAAATAAACTGTAAATCATTTTAGAACAAACGACAGTGGCTGAAGTATTGCACATATTGCACTGAAATGGCAGAGCGGGATCATTTATGCGAGCATTAGACTTTACAGAGGAATGCTTTTTAATGGCTCTGTCTGGGTTTATCGTAACTATACCATTTCCTTTATCGGTGACACATTTTCTAAAATATTCTTATCATTTATTATGGTTTCATTTTTATGATTCAAAAGAGTTTCTGTGTTACAGTTCCACTGGATCTTTATGCCACACTTGGCTGGTTTAGCAGGGATGTACAGTCTGGAAGCTACCAGCTGCACATCCATGCACAAATCAGTACAAGGGAAATAGTGTTTAGTTAAATGAGCTACGAACACAGTATCCCTGAAAGCAGCAAGACCGTGTGTCCTGCTTGTCTGCTGTGGTTGATGGATTGTCAAAGTGCATGTACAGCCATGTGAAAAGAAAGTTTTTATAGGATAAGCTAAACACACCCTGACTGATTCCAGTTTGAGTTGTTGCACTCAGGTGCTCCTAATGAAATGGGATGTCCATTCCTCCTGGAGTCTGACCCCAAAGTCAAAGCGCTACAGCTCAGACCTTTTGGTCTCAGTTAGCATGTTAAATATTAAAGTCCATGGAAGTACGATGGATAAAAGACTGAACAACTATGACTTGTTCAGAAGGGTTTCTAGGAAAGCACGGTGGTGGAGGGTGATGATTTGGGCTTCTTTTGCAGCCACTTCTCTTCTCTGTATAGCAAAGTACATCGCATGTGAGGCCATCAAGAAGAATCAACGTGCTGCAATGACCCAATCAAAGTCCTGACAGCAGCCAGATTGAAATGTTGTGGTGGGACCTTAAGAGAGTTGTGCAAATGCCCATAAACCTGAATGAAGCGAAGCAGCGCTGTAAAGAAGGGTGGGCCAAAATTCCCCCACAATAAGACCAGTGACTGATAATGTCATACAGGAAATGATGGCCTCAACTTACTGGTGCTATATGTGGTTCTACAAACTGTTGAATCATGGGATGTGTTCTCTTTTTCACTGGACTGTAATCGAGTACTTCTCTGAATCTTTTTTGCAGCTCCGTTAGCCGTGGTTCAGTACAAAACAAGTAATATTAAAGTAATATTAAAAAAAATACATACACATTTTATGGGGGACATTTCTTTTGTGTACAAGTGCGCACTATAGAAATATCCTTCTGTGAATGCAGGTGCATGTGAGCACTTTCATGGATGCATTGTTCTTAGAGCGGAGCTGACATCAGTAATGGCCAGACATACATCGAGACAGTCAATATCTGGTCGTCTTCACACACACACACAACTGGCGGCCGCAGGAAACTTTAGGCTGTCTCCTATAGGGATAAACTCCTCCCTATAGGAATAAGCATCCCGTTTATTTAGAATTTTGCTTACAATGTCCCATTCAGCAGCCAGACATCAATAATGGCTGTGCAAATATCCAGTGTCGGGGTTATAATTACACCCAATCAATCAGTGGTGCTTGCCATTTTCCTTTGGGCATGTCAACAAGTAGAACAAAGAAGACGGGCGTATTCTTTGCATGTCCAGATGGAAAAATCAAACATTTGCATACAACCCTCTTTATCCTCACATGTTGGTTTCTGCTGACTGCACCTGGGTGAGGAATCCGGGAACACTTTTGGATTTTATAATGATAATGCGCTCTACTTTCTTTCTTCTTTTTAATGAATCATATCTCTGTGGCTGTGCACAAACATACTGTAGCTCATCCACACAATGAGACTATAAACTGAGAAAGAAAGCAGATGAAGAGGAACAAGGAAGAACAAAGACACGCCTAAACACCAAATTGTGTTCAGTCGCTTCCTAATTATAGGGGAATGCACTGCATGTTGTCTTCATTCCGCATTTTCCGCTGTATCATAGCAAAAATAATAACTAAGAGAAAAGGCCATTGTGGAGAGATTTAATCCGATGCCAATATGGGCAACATGTGGACGGGGCTCTGAGACCAGCTGTTTCCTCTTTATCAGACACTGGATAGCTGGACAGCGGACACAAAGGAGACTGGCTAGAGGTTATGAGATATGAACGAGTGTAGAGAGACACACTGATAACACAGTGGCAATTATTAAGCAACTTTTTTTTTCTTTTTAATTGGATAATTTCAGACAAAACTGAAGAACATGTAGTTGCTTTTTCCTCCTTCGTTTATTCTAAGCGTGGAATAAAATTACCAAAGACAAGACAACAGTTTCCTCTTGGGGTGCTGGATGTCGGCCATCTACACTGACTTTGTTGTCAACCTTGGGAATATATGTGAGAGTGTTTACTCTCTTTTCTTAATCCTCTCTCTCGGTCTTGCTGTGCCGTGGCTGAGTAGCATGACCACTTAACTAATTGTGCTGTGCAAGATGTTCCAAGGGTGATGATTTGGCTTCGGTTTCCTAAAGTTTCCGAAGAGAGGACGCAGGTTTTTGTGAAGAGGGGCTCTGCGGGAGACTCCTTTGGAAATGTGGAAAACTATCTGAGGCTTAGTGACGCTAACATGCTCAACATGTCGATGTCAAGTAGGTAATCTTTGCGATTTTAGTCTAACATTTTAGTGTGCTATTAATGGATAATTACCAACAAATGCAACATCTTCCACTGAAGCTCAACTCCATCGCTGAACAGCTACAATTTTAGCTCTAATGCAACAGATTTAGACAAATACTGATTTGATGATGAGGCTTGCAATTCCTCATCGTCATCAGTGTGTGATCTACATATCATGGTTATCCATCCACCAATGTCCATCCAAACATGTTTGGATATGAGCTACATGCTGGCACAGGACTTGAGGGTCAGATACTGCTGTTAGGTCAAAGTGCTTTCACAGATGCACACAACCGGGTGTTCCTTGGCTTCAATGCTGTGAGTTTCTCTGTGTTCACAGCAACCAACTCATCAGATACAGGCACTCACAAAGGATCACATGGTATCACACTTAAAGAACTAGGTAAGCGTGGATTAATCTTGTGAAGGGAGGCTACTTAATCCTAATCTTTACCTTTTGACAGGCTGACACAAGAACCTTACATAGATGCACAGAGGTGCGAGTCACAAGCTGCTCGAGTTTTACTTCTCCTGTCCTGCTGTTTGGTTTGGTTTAGGAAAATATTGTGGTTGGGTCACAGTACCCCTCCTTTACAACATTAACTCTGCACACGAGGGTCCATATGTGATGACGCCCGCTGTTGTTGAAGATTTTGAGAGGAGGATCTCTACTGCGCGGTCAGAGGTCAGTTACATAAACAACTTGTACACTATGTTTCTATATATCTGGCTTCCTGACAGCAAAGAAGTTTACTTTTAGACTAGGACTCCAGTCACACTGTTGGAAAGTGCATGTGCAATGTTGTTGCCTTGGCTGCTTTGAAGACAGGGGCTGGATCTGTGAAAACTTGCAGTCAGCTGACATCCTCAAAGCGACTTTGAGGATGTCAGTGATTAAAAAATGGAAATTAAACGCAATCAGTCTGGTACCACTCTGCTACTGAATGGGTTCAGTATGTGTGTTCAGTGTGCGAATTCACTGTGACAAATCGGCAAAAACCGCCATCTACATGCACAGAAATATTCATTGCACAGAAATTTGAACAAATGTAGCACAAACAGTGACGTATTTTCTGCAAAATGACACAGTTGACAATCAACTGAAATGATTTGCAAACCCTTGCCAGTCTGACTGTGACTGTTTGGAGACTGTGAGGCGACCAGCGGTCATCCAGAGCTTCAAGGAGCACAGGAAGAGGGAAATGGTTTAGTGGTCTACAGCTTTTAAGAAGTGGAGATATGAGCATTACTTTTCGTTTTAGTGCATGAAAGGAGACGAGTACGATGGTGAAATTAATACAAGAAGCTTTCAGGACTGAAACAGACACGTTTTACTGCTAATGCAACTTCAGCTCTTTACAAGCATCTGGACAAACAGCACGCCAACGCAAAGGCCATTTTATGGAGTAACGTGAAAAGCAATGTAACGAGTAGTGTAGCAAATTATTCTCCACTCTAAGTAACTAAGAAACACCCTGCATTATTTATGATAAAAGTAACAAGTAAGCAATACATTTTTGAGTAACAACCCTAACCCTGGTTGTAAGGTGGCTGACATCCTATTTTTGCTCATACACAAGAATATATCATTTTTTTGACTTACATCCGTAATAAACATGTTTTTAACCGTGCATGCGCTGTACTTCCATAATAGATGCGTTCTGAGTGCGAGTGCTAAGCTCAATGAAACACTTTGTCAACGGCACATGTGAAAACAATGAAGCATTTTCAGTCAGTTGAACAATAAATCCTACGTGACTTCATAGATTTGGATCTTTTGTTTGAAAGAATTGTCACTGTCTCATCTGTGAGACTAATCATGAGAGGGTTTAGACTCTGAGCGGTGACTTGCAGGTTTGATGGTCCTGTTATGTAGCAGCAAACTGACCTCGTTTGTTTCCATGAGGCCCGAGGAACGGAAGGAGCTAAAGCTTTGTAGAACAGATGTTCCTGCTCAGCTTTAAACCAAATTATCCAGCCGCGCTCACAGCCATGGGCCAGAACCACACAGACGCTGATTGAATGGCGAAGGGGGCAAGAAAAGTAGATCAGGCTCAATAAGGCAGCCACATCATGAAATCTGGTCAGCCTTTGAGGCCTGAAGATAAAAGGGATATTGACATTGCTATGGAGACTAAAAGGAGAGCTGGCGGCTTTGGTCTGGGTGCCGGAGACTTCCTGGGTTCATGTGGGAGTGTGTTTTCATGTTTTTCATTTTGAGGCAGCCGCTTTAACTCGCTGTAATTCGGAAAGACGAACCTCGAGTGGTAAAGCAGTGAAATGTAAAAAGCCTGGAAGTTTTAATAGAATATTTAAACTATTGTTTTTACAGCATGTTATTTATTAAGTCAACTTTATGTTTGAATTGTGTTTCCCAAGAAGGCAAAATCAAGAATCTCCCAAATTTCTTCTTTTCTTAACCAAAAAACCTGGTTTGGGTTTTTTTTTCCAGCACATTAGTGTTTAAAAATGTTTTAAACAACAGTTTTTATTCAGGGGGGGCTATTCATAACCTATACACAAGCATTTAATCACTGAAGGTGAATTTACTTTACACAAGTGTGTTAACAGGCCTCGGTGAGTACTACCACATCTCTGCTTCGGGCTTGTGACTCATGGCTACACCATCCACCGCAAAAATAACATTTCTGAACCTCTGACTGAATTAGCAGACACACTTGTGTGACTTTTGGCACTCGCTACACCATTACGACGATGGAAAATGTTGCGCGGGACAGATGTGGCTCAAATGTCATGACACACCTGACATCTGGACCACATAAGGTGAAGCTGTGGCTTATTTGAGACAGCTACACTTACCCCGAGTCCAGTCCATGAGTCAAGGCCAAATGTGACCCTTAAGCGAGCAGCAGATGTGGTCTACATTTGGCCCGTTGCTTTCTGGGAGCTGTTAGTGGTGGAGTTGCGTTGTGGGTTAATACTGGCATGGCAATTTGACAAGGAAGAAGAACGAGTGGGAGAAAAAACGACTCAGCAGCGTAAAATTAAGGCCGGGTGTCAACTAAAATAATATTTGTGGTGTTGGTGCTTTCTGGGCGCAGTTAGCAGATAGCATGCTTTGCTATGCTGCAGTTGCACTTACAAGAAGCCCATGCTTCATTATTTGCTACTATTACATTTGTATGTTACTCAGGACTAAGTAGCAGATATCTGCGTGATGCACCTGCTAGTATTAGCTAATAACTTAAAAATTCACCATCTTGCTAGTATATGGTCACTTTTCCCCTTCCAGAAAACCCAACATGATGGTGGTTAAAATGCTCAGAAACATCAGAGTGACTATGATATCTTTTATATTCACAATCGTGAGACGTTCTCACGAGACAGAAACAATTTTGATTCAAAAATTGTGCATCTTTTTTATTTTCTTTGTTTTAAAAAGATGCAAAAACTCTGTAATTATCTTCCATTAACCTCTTCTTTTCATCCGTTAGGGTTAGGTGTCGCCTCGTCTCTTTCCCGATTGCTGCTATTGTCTTCGTCTTTGTTCTTTCCTGCTGCAACATGCTTTTTTTTTTCCTCCTGGGGATAGGCGATGTTATCTTTTGACACTGAATAGAGAAAAAAGCAATGCCAGAATTCTTTCTCAGGCTCATTTAAACTTTATTGCATTCAATCAATGCTGGGTTTGTACTGCAATGAAACACCTGCAACATCAGAATAAATCATGCATTAAATGAACATTAGAAACATTCTGACATTTAGAATAATGCACTTTATGCACCTTTTGTAGTGAACACTTTGTTCAGTTGAACACTTACACAAATCATAGCCAACTCGTCAGTGGTACCACCTGGCTTAAACAATGCCCTGAAGTCGGTATCACACCACTGATAGAGAAAATAACCTCTCTTTATAACCTTTTCACTGGGTAATCTCCTCCAGGTCTGAATGGAACATTTATCTGCAGAAATTTCAAGTAACGGAAACATAATTTTATGGCGGCAGCCAGAATCAGCGGAGGTGCCGGATAAGAGCAAATTCATCACGCTTACTGATGAGCTTCCACTTTTCTCTGGATATGAAATTTTCAAGATGAAGCACTTTTCTTTTTGTGGCTCCAAGTTGCACACATTCCCTTTCGTGTATAATGGGGGGCTGCTGGTTGAAATCCATTACACAGACATAGCAGACATTTCAGTGGGATTAGCTCACAATGAACCCTAGTCTCAGTCTGGCCTTTGACGGCACAGAAAGAGAGACGAGAGGGAGAGAAAGTGGAAGATACAGGTGAAGATTTCATCACAGCCTTTGACTTGAGGTGAGCATCAATCACGTGCACCGTCAGTTTAACACAGCAACCAACAACAGCTGAATCTTGGTTAGGCTGTCTCGTTGCACAAGTAAGCTGTTGCTTGAAGCTGTTGCAAGTCAGTAGGCTCCACTCCTGTTCCTGCTGAACTGAGCCAGTTTTCAGGTGCAACACTGATACCAGTTCAGTAGGCACAGGAGGGCAAAGCCCAGAAACAACAGTGAATGCTGCAGTTTTACTTTTCATCCAGCAGATAATGCTCACATCATATGCAGCATGCAGTGTTACAACAGCAACACCAAATGTCGGGGTGAATTAGGCGCAAAGTGCAGCAATAGGCAAATTTACTGCACTCACGCAACTCACAGTGAGCAGTGGGAGATTTTATGGCTCAAAGTAATCACTTAAGACACTTTTATTTCAGGAAAGAAGGCGTTTTAGTTCTTAATTCACACGGGTGTTAATTTGCTAAAAATACGCCTAAGAAAAATTAAGCGATAGATCATGCAAACATAAAATCAATCAAATCAATTGCACATATTTTCTTTCTACTTAGTTTAGCAAAGAAAAGCTTGGAGACTTGCTCGTGGGAGGGATTTCAGTTAAGGGTGACTAAAGTGTGGGAAGGTTAGTCCTAAACACTGGCATTGACGTCCTAAGCTACCTCAGTCGGACATGAACTGGCACGCCCAGATATAGTTGACATTTAGCACCACATTCCTAAGAACACATTAAACCTGGGTCACATGCCCTCACCCAAACAATTTCAAATATATTTGGCATGCACGATGATTCTTGCCAGATGTTAGAGGTAAAAAGACAGTTGTTGCTGCAGGCAAACAAAGAAACAGTACAGCTTGTCTCACTTCTGGACCATATTGCACAAGCACGCTGCCTTTGGTCCACAGAAGCAGGTGAGCCCACATTAGAGCCGTGAGCCTCGCTTCTCTCTTTCCCACCTCCCTTTTTTCCCAACTAATCTTGCATGCACCCCTCCCCCCTTCTCCTCCCTCCTTTCCTCATATCCGAGATCATCAGGTTCTCTCCATTCAGCGGAACAAATCCCCCAACGTCGAATCAACTATTTCACCTCAGGCACTGAACTTAGCCACTGTGAACAACACATAGCAGGGATCAATGCTCACCAATTAGCTAAGCTCTGTGCCTTTAGCAAGTGGGTGGCAGGCTTTTGAGGGACCAGAGACTCACGCAGACCTTTACGTGACTGCTCACCGGTAAAGTTGGTGGCTTCAAAGCCTGCAGTGCTGAGGATGCTGAGGATCACTTCGCCTTTGTGTTTCAGAGCATGCTGCCAGTGTACCATCAGGGCCATTTCCCTGTGTTTTTAAATCTAAAATCCGAAAGCTGAAATGTGAGCTGACTCCAAAAGTTAGTTCTATCATGTAAAGCTGCACGGCTCTCACGTGCATTTACATCAACTTCCTGTCGTATGTGAAAGACGAGAAGCGTGAAGAGTTTGAATTTCAGACAGCTGCGCGTTTAACAGCAGCCTTATAAGCGTTTCGACACTTTCTGTGCTATTTCACAGCTCCCTTTGTGAGAAGTCTGAGTTGATCACTAAATCTAACTTCACCAATATTTATCCCTTTGACTCCATAGCAACACCCAGCATCAGAAATCAACTGAATCCAATCAGCGCAGCTAGGACGGCTACACAAAAGCAACCCGCAATGAAAACACGACAATGCGGTGGGTCACCTGCTGAGCTGTGAAGGAGTGGAAATCCCTGGCAATGTGATTTTTGTTTCTCTTTGTGCATCAAATCACGGTGCCAGGAACCCTCCCCACCACAGCCGAGATAGAGAGGCTGGATCCCCTCTGCACCTCTCCGCCCTTCCCTGCCCTCCGTAAGGTTACATCCTCGTGCGCTCCAGATGCTTTTTTCCACAGCAGCTGTGAAGCACCTGTGACCTGAAAGAAAGATGGAGAAAGGACAAAAAAAAGATTTGAGATACTCCTGGGGAATAAAAACCTGTATATCACAGCTTGAACTGATCTGATAATCTGTGATTTGCTTCATCTCACTTTTGTAACCCCGGAATGACAGATGATACAGCTTATCTGTGACCAAAAAAAATAAAGATTACATTTGCGGGGCGTGAGGAATGACTCTGCAGACTTTTTCTGCTGCACAGATCAGCAGGAAGCAGCAGATGTGGAGACTAGTCGGAACATGCAGAGCCAGCTACCTGGTCAGTTTGTTTAAAGGAACTCGAGGGCAAAAATAAAACACCGCTTGTTTGAAATGGCAAGGGCAATGCAAACCGTTTGGTCCTCCTGGAGTCAGTATACACACTATAAAATGTCAGCTCAGGATAACAGGCATCAGAAGGAAATCTGCTCCTTTTTTTAAACAGAAAAACAGCAAGTACAGCAAAGGGACTTGGTTCTGTTTTGTCTCCAATTAAACTGGAGGGTTTCAGGTCAAAGAAAACTGATGTGGGTTTCACCCCCAGTGCAGATTACGAGACAAAGGAGAAGAAAATAACCAATCCAAAGAATCTCCAGGTTTTTTTGTCTTGTTTTTACATTTTCTTTTATTATTCTTGCAGAATTATAACGTCACTGTGTATTATTATCCTTTGTTGTTCTTGTTTATGCTGTTTTTCAGGGAAAATTCCAGGCCCACCCTGGTGGGGAAGAAATAATGACAGGATTGTTGAGCAGCAGTGAGGGGGAGGTTAGGGCAGAGTCTGAACAGTTTCTCCTTTATCGCTTTTCGTACGCCGCCACCGTCTCCTCTCCCTTCGTTTTAGAGCCGAAACCATCGAGACTTTTTCCATCATGAGATGCTAATCCAGATCAGATGAGTGATATAACCCAATTGTCTCATGCTTATTCCCTTTGTTAGCCGGATGAGAAGCTTAAAGCCACTCCTAGTGTCTGACTGTTAACTTTCAGGCTAAAGAAAGCAGCGAGTTCACAGAAAGACGTTTCTAAGCCTCACCGATTAACGTGTTATGTCTGGTTTGCTAAATCTCACTTTTACGGCAGGGATGTGAGCCAGACTACATCTTGGCAACTTCTTGGAGTACCTGATGGTTGAAAGGGTGAGCCAAAAAAAGAAAAATAGTCCAACACAGGTACATAAAAGACACTTGCTGTGCCTCAAATTGTGTACCATTATGAGCGCACACTGCAAGCACAGCTGCACAAAGGTCACCGCGAGAACCTGGGTGGTTTACCCGTAACGATCCAAAGTCTGAGTGTGGAACAGTACACACTTCACACCTTCAACAGTTGCCGTCCAATTAATTTTCTCAGGGAGAAAATTCTCTGAACTTTCTCCCTCACAGTAGTCGGACTGTTGAGGGACTGAGCTGGTTTTTTTTTTTTTTAAAGCACTGGGTAAATCCTTTTACCCAGTGATGACAAATGATGATAGCACCATGCCAACCACTTTCTCCCACCACAGGAAAAAAACATGATAGGTTAATGCAGCTTATGGAAAGAGATTCTTTATCCCAGGAGTTTCACTTCCTGGTTAAATAGATGTTTAAATAAAACCAGGGTCAACTGAGCAGAACTCGACTGTGTAATGGGGGCAAAAAAGCTGAAGAAGTAACATAAGAAACAAAGTAAAACTTACCAAATAAAATCACTGATCAGACCAAAAGAGACAGATGGGGGAAAGAAATGCTAATAAATTAAGTAATTAGTTCTTGCTTACATTAACTTAAATTTATCCATCTCTGAAATAACTAAATAAATAAGCTAGTCAAATGAAATAAACAATATACACAAATTAAATCATTACAATCGCTAATACTTCCTGTACTTAAAAGTGGAACGTGTTTTACTCATTCTTGCTAGGCGACCAACCCAAACCCCACCCACTACAGGTAAACCAAGAAAAAAGAAATTCACAGTGTCTTACATACCAAAGTTTCCTGAACGCATGCGCTACAAATCAAGGTGCTTTCGACTAATAAACACGAGTATGTTAAATGAAATCATATGCCACTGGTGCATGAGGTTACTGTTTGTTTGGCGGCAAGTATGGAGACAAACTGTTCTATGTAGAGGAGGTGGGGTCAGACACTGAGCAAGCTGTAAATCTTTGCAAAACACCCACAGTCAAATGCTGCAATCGCCGTTTAGATAAGGGCACAAGCTGCAGTGTTTGATTTGAGATGATAATAACCTGCTACATGCACTGGTAAGTACACATTGTGTAATATAAGGCTCAGTATGAGCCACAATGAAAGCAGAATGAGAGACAGAGCCTTCAGTTCTCAGACACTTTCTCTACATTTAAGACCCTTAGTTACAGTGTTTCTTCTTCACTCTGTGTGTTCATACGTCACTACTGTATTTAATCATTAATAATTATTGAACCCGTCCTTTTGTCCTGCCTCTCCCTCTGCTCACTTCTCTTTCCCCTTTACCCTGAACTGGTCACAGGAGATGGCTGTCCCTCCCTGAGCATGGTTCTGCTGGAGGCTTCTTCCTGTTAAAAGGGAGTTTTTCCTTCCCACTGTCACCAAGTGCTTGCTCATAGACGAGTGTGTGATTGTTGGGGTTTCTTTCTGATATTGTAGGGTTTACATTACAATATAAAGCACCTTGAGGTGACTGTTTTTGTGAGTTTGTGCTACATAAATAAATAAATGATGAGCCCACAGGTCACTTGGGAATGCCACGTTTCATGGGAGCAGTTTTGAACTTAAAAACATTAATGTCCTTTACTTCAAACTTTTCTTACCAACAACTGACTTGCTTTAGTGGCTAAGCCTAACCAGAAGTTAAAAATATCTGTGCCACAAGTCTCAAAATGACCCCATGGCTAACATAAAGACATTACAGGACCCCAAAGGCCTCTGTGCACATTTAAAAAATGGCCTGTGGAGCCGGAGTACAGGCTGTGCAACTAACGAAGGCACGTCGAATCCTTCCAGACAGAGAAATATGTCTGCCCTGTCAAGCAGAGTTAACACTCTGCCCCTCCCTGCTAAGGAATCATGAATAAATATGTTTGTCGAGCTTGTGAGACGCTGAACATAAAGTTGTGCTTCACTGAACAGTAAAGTGGAATGAGGGATTGCCTTTGTGCGCGTGCGTGTGTGCGTGCCGTTCATTTGCATGCATGAGCTAGTGCGCGTTTGTGTGTGTCTGTGTGAAAGAAAAGGAGAAAACAGTGAGTGTGAGTGAATGAAGGGAGTGGTCACGTCCTCTAACATATGTGAGTCACTGTTTGTTTGCAGGGTGTGAAGGCTCGAATTTTGAGAATAGCTGGCGACATTACTGTCAGGTTTAAATTACTGGTGAAAAAGGATGACATATTTTTCTGGCAAGCGGGGCGAATTACAGGGTGGCACGCGGAAGTTAGACACGATAATGATGAAAATAAAATGTCATCTCAAAAATAATCATTAAAACGCACTCAAGAAAAACATATTTTTACGATCGTGGAATCATTTCCAGCAGCTGCTTTCGACCGTCGTTGCCATTTGTTGTATAAGACTAATGTAATGTCTCCACGTTGTGTGAGTGTCCACAAACATAATTCACAGCCTTAAGGAGCTTCTCGTTGCGCATGAGGCTGGTGGTGTGAACAAGTCACCGCATTTAGAAAGCGCAAGGTCTGCACTCTCAGCCGAACAAACTGACCTCATTCACGCAGTTTAGACGATCTGCTTGTTGGGCAAAAGACTGAAGGAGTCAGAGCGGAGGCAACACTGAGCTCAAGAGGCAGTTGAGCAATGTGAAATCAAGCAGATAGAGCCTCTGTAGCGCACGCGCGCGCGCACACACACACACATTTGATCTAAAACATGCAGACATTAAAAAAATCCACATTTCTTTGCTTCTCCATTTTTTTTAGCATTTGCTAAAAATGCACTCTATTCCGTTGCCATTGGTTTTACACAGGAGATGTTGTGATGTATGTGGTGACCAAAGGTGTAAGTTTCACATCTGAACGCTGAGCTGACGTCACCCAGCACCTCACACATTGGTGACGCTGTCATCAGTCAGCCTTCTCTTATAAAAAGCAGCCAAAGTGCTGAGAGCGAAAAAAGGGAAACCAGAAAAGGAGAAAAAAATATGTATGTGAGAGTATATACGTGTGAGAAAGTGCAGCGCCGGATATCGCTGTTTGTTTCCGTGTAAGCGGTGACTTTATTTCTAATTAGACTTGCATTGGCACCTTTATTAGGTACACTATGACAGCCTAATAATTCAACAAGGTGCTGGAAACGTTCTTCAGAGATTGCGGTCCATATCGACATAATTTGGAAGCGATTTCTTGATTCCATGTTTTGAATCTCTAATTCAACCATTTCTCAAGGGTGGTCTATTGTGATTGAGATCTGGTGACTGTGGAGGGCATTCGAGTGCACTGAACTCAAACTCATAATGCTAGCAAAAAATGCCTAGAAAATATCCCCCACACCAGTACACAATCAACAGCAGACCATTGATATAAGGCAGGATGGAGCCGTGCTTTTATGCTGTTTGTGCCATCTGACTGTCGCTGCAGAACTCAAGACTTATCAGACCATCCAACACTTTTCCAGTCTCCTGTTGTCCGGTTTTGGTGAGCCTGTGTGAACTGTAGCCTGTTTCTTGTTCCTAGCTGACAGGACTGACGCCCAGTGTGGTCTTCTGCTGCTATAGCCCATGTGCTTCATGGTAGGACATGTTTTGCCTTCAGTAATACTCTTCTTCATGTCTTGGTTGTAACTTGTGGCTATTTGAGTTACTGTTGCCTTTCTTTGGCCTTGAAGCAGTCTGGCCATTCTTCTCACTCTGACACCAAAACGTTATTTTTACCCAGAGAGCTATGGCCATTCTCCATAAACCCTAGAGACGTTTGTGTGGGGAAATCACAGTAGATCGTCAATTTCTCAAACACTCTGGTGCTCAGTGTACAAATACTTGAATTGCTGCCATGTGATTGGTTGATTAGAGATTTCTTAACAAGCAGTTGAACAGCTTTGCATTTTGACTGTCTGCAATTACATTTTGCAAATATCTTCAAACTGTCAGTTTCCTTATTGCGTAACCACGTGGTCACAAGTAGCATCTGCAACAATCAAGCACCTTAAATATGGTGGACAACCAAGCAATTAAAATGTTGGACAGAAGCCCAGTAAGATCATGCTATCAATATGTTCTTAAAATACTAACCTACATAATCATCTTTACTGGGTACTCGGTGACTTCATACTTCCTCTTAGAGCTTTTTTAAGTCAGTCGTGCAACATGAACTGAGTGGTGTTGTTTTAGACCAGTCATGCAGTCGTGCACTTACAGATTCACCTAGTACTCTTCAATCCGCACAGTTATGTATTTATCTACAGATTAACTAACGTTTTCATAAGTGTTGAAGACATATTTTAGCGGCCCATCTGCAGACAGGCTTTCTAGGCATTGCTTAGGCTCTAAACGCTGTGGTGTGTTGGCGTTACTTAGCTTTCCCTATACAAATAAACCAATATAACAGATTGCATTAGAAAAAGCCGTGGTTTATGGATGCCATATAGTCATGCTCAAGCTCCACTGATGCTCTTTTGATACAGCAGACTATAATATGACTGTTGTCTCCACTAAGCTATGATTAAAGTGCTTGTTGGGTGGCTGACTTGCTTCTAAAGCCCCCCCACCCCATAAATGAGTGAATCCTTCAAAAACCTGTGCAACTTTACAGAACTGACAACCACATCAAGCTCGCTCGGTGACCGGTTAGTTGATTTTCAACTTCATTTTTCTGTTTTCTTTTTTCGTTTCCTCAAACAACTTCACACGTGAGCAACCAAGAGAAACGCTGCCATTGTCTTCAAGGAGCGACTTGACCTAAATATATGTATCACTGTCAGCATATTTAAATGATGCCTCTGCTCCCGCCTTTCAACAACATCGAGAAGAAGTTTTTCACCCCCTCCTTTCAAGTGTCGCTGTTTGGAACAAATACTTGTAATCTGACATGTCACACTTCCTTTCAAGTATGCCTCTGCCTTAAAGGTGTCAGTATGCCTCAGAGAGGTTCTGTACCTTTCCATAGCAGAAACACTCATTTTACTCAGGAACTAGTCACCATCACTGAGCAAAGAAGCTTCAGGCTTTGAAATCTTTACAAAGGTTTTTTCCAGTCTTTAAAAAAAACTGTGTCATTTTTTGTGTATAAACAAGAGCAACATCCTGTGAATGCCTTTGAGGGAAGATCGCCATTATTCTTGTGTTTCAACACCTATCGCGACTTGTCTTTCTCAGTAACAGCTGGCTTTTTGTCTCCACCATGACACTATCACCCACAACACTTTATCTCCAACCCGTTGTTACATATAGGACACAGCTGACAGATAACCCCCTCCTCCGATCTCAACCAATCTATCGTCTGTAGGTAACTAAAGACCCCATGGGCATTAAAAAGTCATTACCAGTGTTCGTTGGGTCTGGGCTTCATTATTTAGCTCATTAAATCACTCATTCTCAATAAAGCAGCCCTCACATGTGACTGATGAAAGGAGCAGACATCAAGCAGGAGCTTTTTCCACATGTCCCATTAACAATAATCCACTTTGCATAGCGTTAATGCAATTTGGCAGAGATGTAATTTCATGCAAAATCAATCATTACCAACATTTTCTTGGAAAAGAAACAAAAAGAAGACAGAGACTAAACAGATTTGGGAATTATGTGTTAAAAAGCACCTTGTGCTAAAGCATATGAATGCTATCTTTAAAGAGGAGCTCACTCACCTCATAAGAACACAGCAGAAATGACCCCCCTCAAAAAAGATCTGGCCCTCTGCTCTGAAAGGAACATGATCGATTATAATGCATGAGCGGAAATGGCACGGCTGCATTAAAGCCTCTCTGAATCTGATAGTAGTAGCTATTTCAGCTATTAGCTAATAGCTGTGGCTGCACTGATAACATTTTGACTGGAAGGGAAAGACTTTCAGCAAGAACCTGAGAAGAGCTGAAGCCTGAGGGAGGCATCGGTGCAAACTGAGACAAAAAATGACGCACAAAAGATGGCACGATGTGGTATGCGAGGAAGCACGTGTGCCCAGGTGACGCAGCACTCGGGGAGATAAATGCAGATGTGGCGACGTTAGATTGCCGGGTTCGGCCGAGGACAGTAGGATTTATCATCACTGCAATTAATAAAGTTAACTCTTAATAAAGCCTCTAACTGCTCTGAGCTAAACCACTCACTATTTTAATTTGTGCCACACCCTAGAAGTAGTCTTGCTGTAGTTTTAGACAGCTCAAAGAATAAAATCCTGACCTAGCTGCTTATGCGACTGTGAAGGAGGCTTGGGAGCGAGCCCCGACTGACTACTGAGATGCATCCGTCAGCATGGCGTGTGAGAAGACCAGGAGGAGTTGGCGTGTTCGGATTGTGACCTCTGTAACTGACAAGCTCCCTCCCACTCCAAGCATGCGATCCCTCCACAAACCGAGGCCTGTTTTTCCACCACACATGGCTTCAATTGGACGCTAACTGCTGCCGCTGCCGCTGCTGCGTCTGCAGCTCTGAAACCCCCCCCCCCCCCAAAAAAAACAGCAGCAGCAGCCAGGCATAGCACAACAAAACTGATTATGAAATCAGTGACTAGCAAACAAATGGAACTGGCAGTGTCACCGAGTCCTTTGGCAGAAGAGGAAATGGCTGAATTGATATTTTGAAAAGTCTTTGTCAGTTTGTGCACAAGCTTTTAAGCACGCGCGTGTGCGCTGATGTGTGCGTTTGTGTGCGAACAGGCCTGCATTTAAAGTCTTGCTCCAGCGCCAACAAGGCAAGCTGTTTACTACTTGGTTGGTCGTAAAATGTAAATATGCATCAGTCGAAGCACTATCAAAGGCTCCTTCATTTGGTTGCTGGCTAAGATGGCTTTGGATGTGTGCTGTAATTGCCTCGGTTCAGACAGAAATTCTCTGTGGTGGGCGAATGGCCGGGCTGAAAGAGCTGAGGGAAACCATGCTGTCCTGTACATTCTAAAATTCAGCAGTTGATCTGAGGGGAAGCAGCGGACACACAAAGTGCAGGAAAACCATCAGAGAAGGGAGAAGGGCCATGTGGCCGCACACACAGGACACAGACACACACGCACAACAAACTACTGTGGAATCACACCAGAGTGCATTTGCAGGGGAAAACACACGCACACCACAAGGGCACGCACGCACACAGACACATGTGTTCCCACTCCCACACAGACTCTATCAAACGACAACAAAATTAGCAGCTGAGCCCAAATAACAAACATCTGCTCATTGTTCAGGAGACAACGCCCATGTCAACATCTGCCTCGAGCAGGGAATCTGAGCTGTTTGGCCCATTTCAAGTTAGAGCGTTGCTGTCTGAGACCTCAAAGGCAAGTCTGGCTACTAAGCGGCCACCTTTGTAACACCCCTGGGGAGTTACTGGCTAACCAGGACAGGACTATGTTCACATAAAGAGCAGTAACAACGGTCAATGCCACCAAAAACTGAATGCATAACACCCACATAGACTCTTGTTTAAATGTAATAAAAAATGGTTAAAAGATTGGTGACTTGGCCTAATTTAAGGTCA
Organism: Benitochromis conjunctus; assembly: GCA_015052645.1. Classification (NCBI taxonomy): domain Eukaryota; kingdom Metazoa; phylum Chordata; class Actinopteri; order Cichliformes; family Cichlidae; genus Benitochromis; species Benitochromis conjunctus. Next base: position 32,339 of record VOQK01021729.1, read on the forward strand.
TAAAACTTTTTGCCTACTATTTAACTTCATTTTATGGTTCAATCCGAAAGATTATCTCTGATGTGTCCCCGTGTAATCATATCGGATAGTTTTAGCAAATGCTAAATCATGCTATGGATACATTAAGCCAAGATTTGTTATTCAAAGCAATGTCTGCGTCCCACCAGATGGCACTTCGGGGAGTGTTTACTTGATGTTTCTAGTAAAATATTTGGAACAATACAGCATAGAAATATGGTCCAAATGTTGCCAGGAGCTGTGGATCGTTCGGACTTCTCTGTCCTTATTCTGGCGAAGTCATGCGTGAGTCACAACCCGAGCTATGAAGCAGAGACGAGAGGATAATACACTGCCGCCTTTATTCCCTGATTGCGTTTTCCAAAATTTTAAAATCTCGGTCCCGATTGTTTTGCGTGTCATTTCAGTTCAAGTGGTTTCTCCTCATTTCCTACTGCTCAAAAGTTACAGCACTTACACATCTGATCACACATCTGACTGCAATGAATGAAAATCTTTACTGATATGTTTGTCTGTCGAGATAAAAGTCAGGTAATGACTTCGAAGGCTGGATTCAAAATCACACACACAGACAAAAGAGTTAAAAAGTTTAAAATGATTAATTATTTCCCTAAATTTTGAGCAGTCTGTACTGTAAATATATACTATATGTATAGCGGTTAATGGTCGATGCTCATAGTAAACATGGCCAAAGATTTAAACAACAAGTGCAAATAATAATTGTGAGTCATTTCTACTTCTACA
>VOQK01021729.1:33708-49795 GCA_015052645.1 Benitochromis conjunctus
GGTGAAAACAATCTCGAGGCTTCAAAAACGTGACTTCAAAAACCAGCGGGTGACATCACTGTAGCTACGTCCATCTTTTATACCGGCTATGTCTGAGAAGGAGGAGGAACTTTGGCCCAGAATAAGATAAATCAATATTTCTTTGATATGTGAATCATCTAATGTGACTCTAATGGTTTCCAAGAAATGATGAGCTGTGAATAAGCAGAGCAGGTTCCCTTTAAGTTCCTTTAATTTAACCGTGTGGCATTGTCGTATGTGAAAATAAAATGTCTGCATCTTGATTGTGCCTGACAGGGTTTAGATTATGAGTTAACTCTTTTGCAACAACACAGCTGGCTTGATACATTTCCAAGGTTTGCCTTTCATGAAGCAGATCGTCTTTCCCGGCGGATGGGGTGAGAAATCAGTTGTATTTGGTGTAGGAGAATTTTCCCAGACATTTCTATTTTTAAGTGGTTTTTTTTTCCCTCTCAGATGTTCATTTATTCGGGTTGTTATACTCGATTTCGTGCGGCGCAGGTGGCACTGTGTTGCTTACTTTGTTTGGATAAATAGTCGCTGGTTTTATACTGGAGGGCTGATGAGAGCTGCGAGACTCAATTATACGCCTCAGCTGGGCAAGAAAACAAAACTAATGCACAAAGTCGCAAAAAAAAAATCACTAAAAGATGCTTACAGTGCAGAGTCGGGTATTAATTCATGGTCTGATTACCATTGCGAGTGCTCCATTAACTTTTCTTTATTAGCTCAATCAACCATAAAGAATCCTCCACATACTCTTGTTAAAACAATATCACGTATGTATACTGCAGAATTTAATTTAAATACATTTACATTCATACAGCTTCTCTAAACACATGCCCTTAGCCTTGCCCTTGTGTAACATGTCTCTTGCACATGGGAACAACTGACTGATTTAGCAGACCCAGATAAAGCCTTGGAGCAGGTTCAAATATTTGAACTATTTGTCCAAAAATGTTCCATGCACTTGGCTTTAGGGATAGTTTATCAAATCAAACTCCTTCTCCAAATAGTGCTGAGATTATGGCATTGTACAAAACCCCCCTCAGTCATGAGTTTTCTGAGGTAAAGTGCTGTTACAGCAGCCTGAAGTCTTGCAGGTGTGTGTGTGTGTGTGTGTGTGTGTCTGCACGCAGGTATGTGTGAAAAATCTGTTCTTCTCTTCGCAGGGATATAAAAAAAAAACAGGTTTATTCAACTTTTATGAAAACCTTTATTGATTTAGAATCACAAAATCCACAGTGTTGCGCTTTAAAGTAGCCTTGACTAAAAGGAGATGATAGTTTCCATTTAAGCCGAAAACAAGCAGCCATATTAAACCTCCCATGTGAGATATCTCCAGCTGAAAACCCAGCTACGTGTTTGTCACACAGACAGATGCACTGTCTTCCCTAAAAGCAGTCATGAAAAGATCAAAGCTGTAGCAGGATAAACACCCTAACATCACACTAATGGCTTTGATCAAACGCGTTATCTCGTGTTTGTGAAAAGTCCGCTGCCAAACGAAGCGGTGTGGAAGGAAAAAAAACACAAAGCGAGTGCAACTAATATAATTTGGAAAAGGAACACTGAAGTCACAGAAGGAAGAGACTCAAAGGGGAAAAGTGTGTGAGAAAAGCATGTGAGAGACAGAGAGGGGTGTTTGCCACTCACCATGCCCACAGGTCCGCTTTTGCTACATGGCAAGTCTGAGTCACCTCAGAGTTCAGATGAGGGTATGCACTAAGTGGAAGAGTTGACTCTTTGGGAAGGACCCCACTGACCGATTTACCGGCTGACTAACTAACCATCTGACTGGCTAATGACTGACTAGACAACTGCATTGCTGCCTGACTGATAGCCAGGCAGTGCCAGCGAAGTCCAAGAATTGCTCGGCGGTGAAATCCTCAGAGCCCGGCTCTCCCTCCTGAGATCTCGCTCCCAACGCTGTCCTGTCCTGTCATGTCCTCCTCTGTCCAGGGGCCGGCTCCCTGAGCTCAACGGCCCAGCCAGGAGCAGTGAGACTGGGGGAAATGAAGATCTCTTCCCCCTCCTCGTTCCCACAGTCAGCCAGGAGAGGAGAGAAGATCGCTCTGTTCCCATAGAGGTCAGATGTGGAGTTAACACACCCGGCCAGCTGGTTGGTAACTGCTGCCTGCCTGCTACTGGAGTTGTCTCCCTCCCCCCTCTCTCCCTCTGTCTCTCCTCCCTGCAAACCTGATAAATCACTCTGGAGACACAGCAAGAGCACCGAGCCACTCAGCCACTCACACACACACAGTCAGGAGTTACAGTAGAGAGAGACTTTCAACCATTGTCCCAGGAGATCCATATGAGAGTCTGGAGGCAGAGCTGCCAGATCTCCTCCTTCCTCCCCTCCCTCCATTCTTCCCTCCCTCCCTGCCTCTCCTCTTACATTCCACTCTCTAGTTTTTTTCTTTTTACAGCCTCTGCTGAGACGCTCTTATTGTGTGGCAATTGCATTAGCCTTTACTGAGCGATGTATGGCTTTTAGTGTCTAATGCAGTGTTGTGTCTCCCCTTCTTTATCTTTCTGCTTATCTTTCTTCCCTCTCTCTCGCTCTCTCTTTCTCCGTCTCTCGCCCAAGTGTCTATCAGTTTGACATGTACACGTATGCACAGACACCTCCTCTCCTTCCTTCATTGCAGTTTTTCCTTCTTCCTCCGTGAGTTATCCCTTAAAGGGACACAGTCTTTCTTTCTTTCTTTTTTACTCACGCAGGTGCTTGGGTACTCTGAGGGAGTCCAGGTGCAGGATTATATTTCTGGAAGCTGAGAGGCATCGATTGTGTTTCTCTGTTTGCCTTGTGTTTGTCTCGAATGTTTACCCGCTATTACAGGACTAATGGTCTAATGTGCCTTTGCAGGAGATAAGTCTGCTGAATCAATGAAACGGCAATGGGCAGAAAACCCATTTAACCACTTACGATCGCAAACGTTAAGAAGCAAATTTTCACAAATCCTAAAGGAAAGATCAGATGAGTTGTTCCCACTCGATAATGGGACTATGCTAAGCCATTTTATTTAAAAATGAAGTCAATTACTGTGCTTTGATGGCATGCATACAGTCTACAGTGTTAAATGTGCCGTGAACTGAAAATGTGAGTTCTTTATACTGCTTTTGTCGGGTGGTGACTTAAAAATCAGTTATAGACTGCTGCTTTGAAGCCAGATATGAACATACTTGAACGACCGGGTATTGAGGTTTTGCAACTTAAATGAACTTGTTACACACACCTACACACCGGTCTGTGACCATCCAGCAACAACTGGTCGTGAGCAAACAATGTATTCCCCGGCAAGTGATAGGTTTGATGTCAAGCCTCTCCTCTTATATATGGGACTATTTCTTCTCCTGGGAATAGACTGGTTCTTACGTAGGGCCTTTCTACTGTACTTGAGCACTCAAAGATCTTTATATAGCACATCTTATACATGCATTGAAATAAGCACTTTCTACATCTAAGTCCACAATTGACCGAATCCTACTAAAATGAACCTTTGCCGCGTAGCTTCTGGTTAGTGGCCACGTCCACAGAAGATGCCAACTTGCCTGCAAACACTTGCTAACTGCTCTCTGAAAAGTGTGACTTAGCTTAGCTTCTAAAGTAATGCTTGTTTATCACTGTTTATCACATGTGCTTGGTTAAGCTAAAGATTCCTAGTTGGAGTCCAGCTGCAGACAGAAATTCCCTTTGGGGTTGTGTTAAGAAATTTACATATAAACAATTGCAACTTATATTACACATACTGTTATATCTATTTCCTAAATTTGTGCTCTTCTGGGGTTTTTTGCTGTTGGGAACCTCCCAAAAAAAAAAAAGAAAAGAAAAGAAAGCGTTTCATTGTTTGAGAGGGAGAGGTTTAACAAATAGTCAACACTAAACCAAAGTTCACTTATCCACCTAAATCAATGGGTTAAAAGCAATTTATCTCCAACTTTGTAACTTAGAATCACATGAAAAAATAAACTTCCTCCACTTACAGTCCAGGCATCTCTGTGTCCAACCCAGTAAATCACTCTGTCAGCTCAGCCGGCGGAGGGTCGGCAGTGTTTCATCAGCAGGCGCGATGCAGCAGTTTGGGACGTGGCCTTTCAGTCTGACACCACAGAGTGACAGGAGGCCCTGCAGATCTTGTAAGTAGAAAGTCACGACTTTTATCCCCAAAACAGTGAGTCCAAAACAACTTTCCTGTCTTCTTGAAGTGTTTTAAAGCACAGATTCACTGCTATAAAAAAGTAAGTTTTGATCAAATATTTCCACTTTGTTAAAAAGTAGAAAAAGTTTTCACTGAGAAAAAGATATAAGGAACAAGTTTTGTATAAAATGCAGCAAGGACATACTAATGATGCCCCTCCAAGCTGGAAGCAGCTTCCAGTGGCTTCAACTGTGTAAATCTAAAATGATTAGAGGGCAGCAGCAAAGATTAGACAGTATTTCAGAGGGTATTACGTGTCCAGACATAACATTTATTAATTAAACTCTTGTGTTCCCTTTGAAGTTAGATAATATCTTACAGCAGCAGTTTGGAGGACGAGAACAGCCCCTCCAATGTTCTCCCGTTTCCTACAATAACTCACAATTTCATACCTTATCAGTGCAATCTGTCATTTCACTGCGCAAAATTAGACTCCAGAGGTTTTTTTTTTCAGTCCTCGCTTTTCTAAGTGCTGACCTAATAGCAGAGGAGGCTGCCAATGCATTGCGTTTCTCCCGAGCAAATGACGTTTTCTGTGATAGCCACTTAAAATTACATAAAGACATATTTTCTTATTTAACTCCAATAGTACCTCGCTGTCCCGATACTGTAGGTTTTATTTGCACATGCCTCCACCCAACAATTTGGTTTGTGGTTCGTACACAGACTGATGTTTTTAGCTGCTGAGAGAAGACAGGAAAACTAGGAAGACACAAAGGGAATTGCCTCAGGACACATTTGAACCTGTTGTTCTGGATCAGCAAGCTATACCAGCACCTTGAGACTGATGTTTTAACAGGACCCAGAGGTGTCACATTATAAACCAGTGGGTACCCCCTTTTATTGTTTTTCATGTGCTTGGTGCAGGGTAATCCAATGGGAGTCGCTCACCATCAGAAATAGACATGGGCAAAGGTTCGGTTGGTGTCGTTACTGTTGCAGAGCATGTAAGGACAGTCAACTGTAGTAATCAAAGAAATGTTGCAGATGGTAAAGGATTACTTTCTGTTGTATGTTTAATTTTATGAAAGGTTGTATTATTAACCAAACAATGCCATCCATCCATCTTCTGCCACTTATCCAGGTTGTGGGGGACGTCTAAGCAGACCAGACTTCCTTCTTCCCAGCCACCTACTCCAGCTCTTTCAGGGAAACACCAAGGTATTCCCAAGTCAGTCGAGAGACACAATCTCTCCACTGTGTCCTGGGTCATCCTTGCGGTGTCCTCCCAGCAAATCTTGCCCAAAACACCTCATCTAGAAGGCATCCAGGACATATCCTAGTCAGATGCCAAAATGATCTGCTTCCTTTTGATGTGTAGGTCTAATCAGTCCCTCCTGAATGACCCAGCTCATCACCCTATTTCTAAGGTAGAGCCCAGCCTTGAAAGGAAACTCATTCCCACTGCTTCTATTTCCCATCTCATTCTTTGTGTCACTACCCCACAGCCTATGGGGCCATAGGTGAGAGCAGGAATGTAGATTAACAGGTAAATCAAAAGCTTTCACGCTCAGCTCTCTCTTTACGTCAAGAGACCGGTAAAACAACTGCTGACATCGCTCTAATCTGTCTGTCAATCTCCGCCTGCACTCTTCCCTCACTCATAAATAAGCACACCAGATACTCCTTCACTTAGGGTTTTTCTTCTACTTCACATCTGTCTCAAAATAAGACAATTTCATTATTAAAATATAGTCCGTATTTTATCTGTGAGCACCAGTGATTAGTTTGTCATTCCATGCCCTGCAACACTGGCTTTTGGCACCCCCCGAACAAGGCTGCTGAACGATGATGGGAGGAACATGCTGAGCTGTTTTAATAGTTTTCTGGCTTTCAGTGTATCAATGTTGACTTCAGATTACACCAGATTTAGGCAGATACATTACTCTGTAGTGATTGGTTAGGGGAGTGCTGCAAGTGGGTTTAATTTACCTGCACCACCACGAGGCGTCATGAATCCTGCATTGACACAGCACATTTCCATATTAATATTTTACCAGCTAGTAAGTAACCACAGGGGACTGCAGTATTTAGCAGTTAGAACAAAGAGAGATTTTTCTCATGAGTTTATGCTCCTAGTGGGCGCTGGAGCCTACCCCAGCTGTCTTAGGGCGAGAGGCTGGGTACACCCTGGACAGGTCGCCAGTCTGCCGCAGGGCTAACACATAGAGACAGACAACCATTTGCACACTCATTACAAGCAATTAAGGAAGCTAGAGTACCCACGCAAACACAGGAGAACAGACAGAAAGACCCCAGCCTGATGGTGGAAGCGAACTCAGGAACTGTGAGCGAACTGTGGGGCAACAGTGCTAACCACCGTGCTGCCCCAGAAACAGACATGGGCAAAGGTATTTTATTGTTTAGCTGATTCCTGATTCTTAGTATCCCAGGGGTTTAAACTCTTTCATAATTTCTATCTTATTTTGTCTTTTTTAATCACCCTGTTTAATCTTTTGGATTCTCATTTTTTAGTCCTGTTATTCTGGTTTCCTTTCAACTTTTGATAAGCCTCCCCAGTTTCGCCTTGGATCTTGGTGTAAAGTCTTCATCTCTGTGTTTCCCGGTGAAGCTACTTCCTGTTTTAATTTGGAGGTCCTTTGTCTCACTGTCAGAAATTGGTTTCATTTTGTTTCCTGTGTCTCATCACACACACACACACACAGGCTACAAGCACTGGTTGCTACGGAAAATGCGTATTGCCCGACTGGTTGTGGTTCTTCCCTGTAGTTGTTCATGTTTGTCTGAAAGTACTTGCTAACTACTAAGTGAGCTACAGGAAAACGTGAAGGAAATGGAGAAGGTTTGCATTCAGAATAAAAGTTGTAGCATCTAAGGACCTTCCCTTTGTGTTCCCAGCCAGTTCTGTGTACCTTCAGTTGGACTTTTGCATTGTGGACATTTCTCAGCCAAAATAAAGGCTTTCTTTGGGTTAACGTAGCCTGCCTGTAATTCTATGCATTTGCTAAGTATGTCAAGTCTATAACTTAAAAATTACACCACTTTGTTCACTGCCCTCATGTGACCAAAAACACCAACATGCATCTATAGCACTGCAAACTTTTAGCAGTTTAACTTTCTGCTAAAATATCTGCATGCCAAGGAGCTTGATTTTATTCACCTCTGGCCCAGAAGTGATTGAAACACCTGAATGAAATGATTTGAATGGGTGAGTGAATACCTTTGGCAATAAAGAGCACAAGAGATGTTTGGAAATTGTGCTCAGATGCTATTTTGACCCTTAAATTTTAAATTCCATCACTTTGTCACATTGTTCGTGTTGGTTCATTTCATTTAGGTTGTTATTTAAGTCTAATCCAGTAACACTGCTATTCAGCCTTCGGATGGTATTTTTCGTAAACATGAAATCTTGATCATGGTTGGAGAAATATGTCAATTTAAGCATAATTATTACTATAATTTTGCCCTGTGACAGCTGGGAGAGCATCCAGCCCCCTGTGACCCTAAGATGGATAAGCAGTAAAGATGATGGATGAATGCTTTTCTGTTTCCATCTTTCTGCCAAAAGTATAGCACGATTATTGCATTCTTATGCCTGCTTACAAATGTCTTGGCTCAGCTGATTTTCTTACTTTGGAAATAGTCTTCAGTAAAAATCAGAGGGCATGTGGGCAGAGATTCAAAGAGCCGCCAACCATGCTCAATGGACTGGTCGCGGTGATAAACTGCGGACAGCAGTTTCTTCAGATACTCAGAGGGAAGAGAACACTGGCTCAAAGAAAGTAAAAGTAAAACAAAATCTCTGTGTTGAGGTGAAGGCAAAAATGTACAAATATTTATAAGACAATGTCAAATAAAGCCCGACTGCAGTTTATTATCATCTAGCCTGAAAACTGCAAGAATTAATGGTTATTTCTGAGGAAAAAAGCTTCAAGAGACGAGACGAGGCACAAATACATTAAGCAATAACACCTCTGCATAAAACAACCCACGTTTTGAGGCAGAAATGGATGCCCGTTACTCAAGCCAAGGTGCCGATGTCCGTCTCCGTTTTTCACATTTTCCCACTGGACTTATTTGTTTGTTTAAACTGTCGTGAAGCATTCAAAATTTCCAGCAGACTAAGCCAGGATAAAACAAAGATGCAGGGTGAACGACTGGGATCAGACTCTCTGAAACCAAACATTTACTGAAATACCAAGCAGAGTGGATTTGCAGCACTTAGCTGCACATGGCGACGTTACAATATATACACAATGTTTCACATTGTTTGTATGATGAGGTCTCGTTTTCTTTTAGAAAGAAAGTAGTTGGACGGTAATGTTTTCCTTTTACGCCATGAACCAATATTAGTCCATATCAGGGCGCTAGAGACACGGTGCCAAGCAATTGAGTTTTCTTGTTTTCCTATGTGTCTTAAATCAAGATATGTGCTTTCCAAAGGTAATTTTTCACTGAAAAACTCAGGGCTTTGTTTATTTTGTCGTTGGCGGCAATCTCCCAACTCAATCGTAGGTCACGGTTCTTCTTTGTGGAGATTCGGTGCCTTTAAAGAAATGTTTGCTAATGCAAAGATGACGTTACTGGCTTGAAATTGGAGTGGTTTAACCCTCTGAGGATACAGACGTTCACTAACACTCGTCTCAGACTGATCCTCCACCTTTAGTGGTTCGACAGAAGGACAAACATAGACCTGTGCAAGACAGCAGACCAGGAACCTATGGCGGCAGCAGGGGTCAATAGAAGGGTCAAAGGCAATGGATGGCACAGACTTTGTTTGAAGAACCAATCAAATGTTACTGAACAATCACTTGACTGGAATCCACGAGGAAAGCGAAGAAGATGATGCTGCAGACAGACATGGATGGGAAGTCTCACGGATGAGCTGAAAGTTGCTGCGCAACAGCCACAGTAACAGCCATCAACTGCAGGAAGTGGAGACAAACTCTTGAAGCCCTATGCTCCTCAAGGTGTAAAAGAGGACTAAGCAAGTAAGCAACCCCCGAGTGTGGTACTGAAATGGGACGCCACCAGTCCATTCATGAATTTTCTGCCTTCCTGAATATTCCTCGATCCACTACAAGTTTTTGCAAAGCGGAAGCATTCAGCAAGCACAACATCACATTAAGTGTCAGACCACTTAAACCAGGGGTACTGAGTACTGAGGCACCATAGTGAGTAAAAATCACCAACACTCTGCTGACTCAACTGCAAAAACACTTACGTTCAGTTTTGAATCATCAAGTAACCTTTATACCTTCTTTACTGACTCGTGCCTTCCACACGGCTTATATGCCATTCAGTAAGCAAAACGTTAGGCAGATGTATATAAAGAAAAAAAGTTATTTATTCCACACAAATCAAAATAATAATCAAGCTTGCTTGCTTTACCTCCATCCCTTTGTGGGTTTCTTTTGGATTCAAAAGTCCACGATGGAGACCGCTATAATGCCAGACTAAAGGTATTAAACACACCATATGCCTTAAGTAATGTTTTATTAACTAAAATGTGAGCTGATGAAAGTGCATCCTGTGACACAAGTCAGTAGGCAAATATTTAAGGTCTTTGCTTTCAAAGAAATACATAAAGTAGCAGATATCAAGTCATACATACCTAAAAATGAGGAAAATTCATATTAATTATAGGTCACCAAGTTTTCCAAGTTTTATTTCATGTTTTGTGACTCAGCTTAGTGATTATTTTTTAATAGCAAATGCTGAAAATAAATATGACACATGATTTACATTTGCTCACTTGTTAGGGGAAATATTTTTATTGTGTCTTGCTTCTGCTTTTTCCTGCCTTCCTGGTTTGATATTGAACTGCACACTGTTAGGGCAGAAAGATCAAGAGGTGAGGCTGATGAAAGACTAGAGGAGACAGGCAGCAGCAGGGTGGGCTGAAGACAGTGCCAGCCGGGATGCCATGCAGGGTGCTGTGCCAGGAAAAGAAGCCTACGCAAGAAACGTGGGAGGGAAACAAGCTTGCATGCACAGACACATATTTATGCACGCACGCACTCATTATACACAAGCTTTTCACTAAACAGAGGCATGAACCAAAAATTTTCAAGCATAAATGCAAAAACTGAACAGGCACATGCATACAAGGATTTCAGTGGACACCCAGCTACACACCAAACACACACACACACAACCTATGCAAATAAGCTCCAGAGGCTCCATGGCATGTGGCAGATGCCCAGTTCTCCAGCCCACATCCTGTTTCCAGACCAAACCAGAGCTCGCCTCCTCACCCAGGGCAGCAGCAGCAGCAGCAGCACATGAAAAAAATGACACTGAAATATCAAATTAAAAAAAAAAAAAAAGTCTATGATCTCTGCTTCTCTTCTTCTGTGCCAAATTGAAATTACTCTTAATCTCTTTCAGTTGATGTATGTTCCCGTGCACGTTTGTGGCTGTATAAGCTTCATGATATTTTTCAGAATCTCTAAGAGTGTTTGGGTTGTTTCAAGCATGGCGGAGGCTTGCTTTAATTGGACAGACATCATATAGTTAAATGCCATAGCGGTGCAGCTCCTCTTCGCAGCAACAATCATTTCACTGACCGTTAAAGCACCTTCTCTGCAGCTGTACTCTATTGTTATCCAGATACAGTGAAAGTAACTGGAATAGAGGCCAACACACACACAAACAGAAAGAGGCGTGCTTGATAACTGTTTCGAGTGAAAATCGACACATGTGTTCCCCAAAGCTTAGGGACTTCTTGCTGTAAGCCTTTAAAGAGAGGGATTGTGTGTGATGCATGCTGCCCGGAGGGCTCGCTGTCAGACCTCTCACTCTGTTCTTTCCCATACTTCTCAGGCAGGAGGTCATCTGTAGCTCAGTTTATAACAGACTCCGTGACCATATGTGTGTATGTTTCGAATGCCCTCACTTCTCCATTGCTATGGATCGCTTACTTTTTGTTTACTTTGACCTTTTTCTGTTTTGTTCATTCGTCTTTTTGCCAACAGGAGTTTTCATTTGTCATGGCAGCAAAAACACAGGTGAAACCAATAACAACAACAATGGCTCAGTTAAGTTTAGGCATCTCAGTTTATCCTTGACAGTGAGTCATCACAGTGAGCTCCATGATGATGTAAACATGTAAAATTAAACTTCAAACGAACAGGGAGGTAGTGAAGTGAGGCAGATTAGCCACTGGGACAGATCACAGAGGCTTTTCTAGACCCTTCAACCAACACACTAGTTATTTTTGCGATTACAATATCCAGCTATAGATGTGGGAAATCAGTAACAGTTGGGAATTTAAGCACTCTGAAAGGGCAAAGAAAAACTGAGATATAGGGGACAAGGTGACAGACTAGAAGTAGGTAGGAAATGGGAGGTGAGATAAAAGGTTAACAGGTGGTTAAAGTGTGAAGTAAAGGTGTACAGGAGAATGCCATGTAGGGAAGAGTGAGCATGTAGGGAAACAGATGAGAAAAAGCTGTATGGCTCTTCCCAGCGGCCCTGCCTGTATGAGGGGATCAGGGGGAAAAAATCCTCAGGGACTAACTGAACTATTCGCTCTTCTGCCGCCACATCTGGATGACACACCACTGCCCAGCATCAAAGGAAAAGACGCAGTGGACAGCTAGACAGGTGCTGGAAGACTATGCCACACATACTGTACACAGATATAGGAATAACCCTGTATATGTACAGTACACATGCACACAAAAAACATTTATTCTCTGACTGGTTGGCAGTGGTTTCTTGAAGTTGCAAAACATGGTGCTGCACCAACAACCTTGCAGGGATTGCCATGGTTGCCTGTAGTGTTTTATGTTTGTCAGCAAACACTTGCCAACTACTAACTGAGTGGTAGGAAAACTTGGAAAAGTGTACCACAAAACAGAAATAGAGGTTTGCCTTTTATAATGCACCAGACGTCCAACTTTTATTTTGAAAGGCAAACAAACTCCATTTCCAGTTTGTGCCACGCTTTTCAGTTTCACTACAGCTTAGAGAGTAGCTGGACAGTGTTTGTAGACAAGTCTGTCAATTCCAATTAAACTACAATCGTAGCAATATGCAAAACAATTACTAGAAGGTTTTTGGTTACACGTGGGGAATAAATGTTTTTCTCTAGCAACAGGTGGTTGACAGAGGGGGGCACTGACTGGTCTGTAGCCCTGTGTGACTGGAGCTTTAAAGGCTTAAAAACTGCTTTAAATTTCATTCAGCCCACTGCACTTTGAGGACCTGTAAGTCAGAAAATGTTCATAGTATCAAGATAACATTTTACAGTGCATTAAACGTGACCAAAACAGTCAGCTGGTTTTAAGGTGGTCAGGTGGAAGGAATTCACTGATCTTTCATCAAAAGTACTAAATTGTACTAACAGCCAACCCATGAAGCTTGTGGTCCAGTTCTTTGAGTGAAAGTTTAGTATTTTATTTGTATGTTGGAGTGATAAAAAGTTTCATGACATCACAAGAGGAAAGAAATTAAACTAAGCTTTTTCCTTGATAGTAAAACAGACTTCCCCCTGCCATTGATGGGTCAGAAACTCCCCACCTGTGGTCTCCTCCAATGCCTTTTCATTTTGTTAAATCAAAAGTTAGGGAGCTTAGGAAAGTAAAGAATGAGTCCGTCCTGGATTCTGATTGTACCGGGTCTTTCTGCTGGTGTGATGACATTAATAGATTTTCTGTAACCTCTGCCTATTTTCTGCTTTTCCCAATCTATCACTTCAACACGTGGACACTGCACAGGTTGAACTAATCACTGCGCTACACTACAGGAGGCTCACTGAAGCACATGTTGGACTGAGCACCCAGTGGGGTATTCGGAGCAGAGCGTTCCCCAGACAGGCATTCCTGGGTCCCCCCCACCCCCAGCCCGGCGCTGCTCCTCTGCCTGCCGCCGGTGATGGATGGGCTGTGAGGGATGATGAATCGGCTCCTGTCAGGTCTTCAACACATCCTCATCTGGGATTCAGCCATAAGGAGAAAGCAGCAACGCCACCATCACCCTGCATTGTACTTTAAAATGCAGCTTCGCCTTGAGATAAAACGGTCAATGACACACTGCATTACGAGGCTGCACGAGAATAATGTGTGTAAATGCTGATGCGAGATTGTTGCTCTTAGTGATGGGCAGCTGAACTGAAAAATTGTGTTGAAAAAAAAAAAATCAATTGCGTGAGACAGTTTCAACCCCAGAGAAATTACAAACACATTTAACCCTAAAGCCTATCTTTGTGGAAATAATGCCTTTGTATCCCCTAATCCTAAGAAGAAGAAAAATGCCTACCTCAAACTTATACTACATATTACATCCTTTACTTTTACCCACCAACCTGTCTGGTGTCCGAGCCTCTGTAATGTGCTCATATCTGTGCATGCGACATGCAACCAAAATTTGCTAAAACATGATGCATCAGCAGTACTGGTCTTTCATCATCTACATGAGAACTACACGAGAAACCAGAAAAGTAGCAGTACCAAAAATATACCTATAGATTCTGCATATTCAGATGCAGAAACCTGTTCATAGATATTATTAGTCTCTGGCCCCTTTATTAGGTATACCAGTTCAACTGCTCGATAAAGCAAAATGATAATCATCCAAATCACATGTCAGCGACTCGGTGAATTTAGGCATGTAGACATGAAAGCTGAAACTGAGCATAAGAATGGGGATAAAAGGTGTTTTAGGGTGACTTTGAATGTGGCATGGTTGTTGGTGCCAGATGGGCTGGTCTGAGGATTTCAGAAACCGCTGATCTGCTGGGATTTTTCCACACAACCATCTGTAGGGTCTACAGAGAATGATCCAAAAAGAGAAAATATCCCCTTAGTGAAAATGCCTCAGAGGGAAACGGCCAGACTTCTTAAACCTGACAGGAAGCCAACAGTAAGTTAAATAACCACTCATTATAGTCGAGGCATGGAGAAGAGCATCTCTGAACGCACAACATGTAAACCTTGAACCAGATGGGCTGCAGCAGAAGCAGAAGACCACAATGGGTACGGCTCCTGTCAGCTAAGAACAGGAAGCTGAGGCTCATGAAAATTAAAGAACGGAAAACTGGCATAACGTTGCCTCATCTGATGAATCTCCATTTCTGGTGTGGCAGTCAAATGGTAGGGTCAGAATTTGGCATAAACAGGCTTCTGGTGGTGTAATGGTATGGAGATATTTTCTCTGCCCACTTTGGATATTGTTGGATATTGTTGATGACCATATTCATTCTTTTATGACCACAGTGTACCCATCTTGTTATGGCTGCGTCCAACAGTATAACGCAGCGTGTCACAAAGTCAAATAATCTCTGACTGGTTTCTTGAACATAACAATGAGTTTACTGTACTTGAATGACCTCCAAAGTCACCAGATCTCATTCCAGTACAGCACCTCTGGGATGTGGTGTAACAGGATCATGGATGTGAAGCCAACAAATCTGCAGCAAGTGTGTGATGCTTTTGTATCAATATGGACCAAAATCTCTGAGGTGTGCTTCTTGACTCTCTGTTGGGAAGAATTAAAGCAGTGCTGAAGGCAAAAGGGAGTCCAACCCAGTATTAGCGAGGTGTGCCTAATAATGTGGCTGGTGAATGTATGTTATGTTTGGTAAATCTAGGAACCTGCAGAGTTAGATAAAACCTTTCTTCAAGCCCTCCCATTAATATTATACTGCATATAATCGGTTCATTTGGTGGCTGGTGAGCGTGTCCTATAAACACGCCATATATAAAATTATTGCGAGTCCATGACAGCTAACTCTGCTCACATGAAGGATCAGCTTCGACTTTACTGTTTGAACCTCATCTTTCTCCGCTTTCCTCACTCATTTCATCACATTTTCTTCATTTCCTGTGTGCAGTAAGTAGATGGATGTGAGTTTTGGCTGGGGCCTGGGTGTTATCTGTGCTGAGTGAGAGAAGGGCTTCCTGGTAGCTTCAAAGCCAGCAGATTTTGAGCTCTTTCAGACCACAGTGTCTCACTGTTATCCTGAATGCTGTTTCTCACTGAGGTGGTCAGCTGGCTTTATGAGAGTCAGCAGCACAGATGTTTCGTGTTTGCATGGGGAGATCAGGTTAGCGCCCCGTGCTGATATCGTGTAAGCAGCTAGATCGATAATCTGCGGGTCAGTGCTGAGATATCCACTGAGAAAGATAGAGTCTGAGGGAGGAAAGTCTTATTTCACATAAAAGTAAGTGAAAGTGCGAACAAAAGCAGACGGAAACCATTTGCTCTCTCCTGCGTGCGCCGGTCCAGATTACTTCCTGAAGGTTCACTGGAATGTCAGTCATGTCTCCCCTCCGCCTTCCTCCCTCACACTCTTGCATCTGTCAAACGCCAGCCAATATTTATATTCATAACAAACAATGATTCCAAGAGCAAAGGAGAAAATGATACAGAATAACTCAGGAAGTGTGGCTCGGGAAGCAGATACCACGCTGTAACAGCCATGCTGTGATGGGCTGCTGGCAGATATTGGACTTATAAACCTCATAAACTTCCACTGGCAGGCTGAAGGGAAGACAACAAAGCCTCCGGCAGTCTACTCAGCCCCTTGTATCATCCTTAGAGCAGCACGCCCAATTACAAACCAGATGCAGCAAAGGCCCAGAGATCAGGGCTTCCTGATTGGAGCAAATTAACGTCTCACGTTTGAGTCGGGCTTTTGATTGAAGTTGTGCTGAGCTGATCTAAGGCCTATCGAAGACGGTTAACTCTGTGTCACCCAGCCTTGAGTGGAGGAGGCAGGCAATTTTTGTAGAGATGGCCAGACTGAAACCATTACTTACATTAGGATAGTGCAGACACTGTGCATGGCAAATAGCTGTAGGCCATATCGGAAATATTTTTTTGTCACTCGCCTTTATCATTTTCGTGCAGACACGAGAGCCATGTAGAAGTACGCCATGAGGACTCAAGTATAAAAA
>VOQK01021733.1:1676-16586 GCA_015052645.1 Benitochromis conjunctus
GTGCCACATGTCGCTATGTGTCCACTGATTGCCTGAGCCGGGTCTTCGCTCATTAACTTTGATTGCAAGGGCGAGTGGGGGACGTTTGTCGAATAAAAACAACAGGTCGGCTCTGTTGTGAACTTCACAATTCATGGGAGGTGAGAGGGCGCAAGGTGATAGAGAATGAAGATAGAAGGAGAATAAAGGAGGGGAGGAGGTTGTAAATAAGTGCCTTTCAGTATTGTGGAAGGGTAGATGAGCAGAGACTGTGACATGTTAGAGAGTCCGACAGCTAAATGGGTCACTTAAGTCAGAAGACGCGAAAGCAGGAGAGGAGCAGAAAAAAGGCAAAGAAGAAGATGTGTGAGGTCAGCTTTAATTGTTTATGTCACCAACCAGAATGACTCTGAGCGCGATCATTTGTCTGTATGTATTAACAGAGCGCCGTTAAAAAGGTGATGACACTTAGAGCTAGAAGCTGGACATTTTAAATAATCTTTCAAAGGCTCTGTGTAAAAGAGTGTGAACTGTTTTTCATGGAATAAAATTTATTGCTATTGGGTAAACTGTAACTTTTAAGAGGAGACTTTGCCCAACTCTTTTGGTTATCTATAACAGACTATGGACCGATTTCTGTGGAAAGATCTTGAACGAGACTTTCAGAGAAAATCCAAAGGGTGTGACATTTATGCTCACTTCATAGTGCCTAAATGAAGGCCTCAGTCACACTGTCACCTCTTTTGATTGTTTTGTTGCGAGCTGATTACCGTGGTCGCCATTTACTCTCTGAGCTGTAGCGAAAACTTCAAAAAGTCCGACACAAACCTAAAACGGCATTCTTCTTCAAAGTAAATGTGTCTGTGCTGAAACCAATACATTTCAAAAGACAGGGCTTTTACTTTGAAGGTCACAGTTTCACTACTTCGTGGAGAGTAGTTTGCGAGTGTTTTCACACGTCGGCATCACACGTTGTGTCTAATTACACACTAGTGACTTCCAGCAACCTCCAGCAAGCGCATACCAACCAGTTGTGGAATACACACTTTTCCTTAGATACCAATGATTACCACGAGTCACTGGCTGGTTTCTTAGCCTGTATGACTGGGGCTTTAGTAACTGTCAGTAACCTCCAGCTAATACTTATCCTAATTGCCCCTTGGGGATAAATAAAGTCTTCTGATTCTGATATACTTGCAACTGTTTGGGAAATAATAATTGGTGGAAACGACAGCAGAAATGGAGCAAATGATCTCTAATGCGTGTGAGACTGAGATCTTAACATAAGTGAACGCAAGCCTATAGCTGGACTCCATGTCAACAATTATCCGGTTCCTAACACCACACATTCCTAAAAAATCTTTATAAATGCACAAAAAACAAAAATGTAACTGCTTTTTCACTTAGTTTAAGCTGACAATCTTTCGGCATTGAGGTGAAGCAGGCTTAAAGATCTCAAAAAGCAACACATCATGCCACAATCTAAAGAACCAGCTGAGAAATAACTTCATTGACATCTATCAGTGTGGAAAAGGGTTACAAAGCCATTCCTAGAGCTTCGGGACTCCACAGTCTGTTATTCACAAATGGAGAAGACTTAGGATAGTGGTGAAGCTTCTTGTGGCCTGAAGCTCAAGTTTACTCGATCTACGCAGCAGGGCAGTGATCCAGAACACACCATCAAGTTCACCTCTGAATGGTTCAGATAAGTAAAGTGACGGTTTTGGAGTAGTTTAGTCAAAGTCTGGACTTAAATCAGATTCAGCTGCTTTGGCACAATATTAAATCCTTCATTGTGGCTCAATTAAAATAATTCGGCAAAGAAGAGTGAACCAAAATTATTTAACAGCAATGTGAAAGACTCTGTGCCAATTATCACAAACGTTTAATCGCAATTCTTGCTGCCAATGGTGGCAAAGCCATTTAGGTTTAGGGGACAATTACTTTTTCACATAAAGTTTGGATAGCTTTTTTTTCCCCCTTTGTAAAATCATCATTTAAAATCTGCATTTTGTATTTATTCCGGTTGCATTCGTCTAACATAAAATTGGTTTGATGATATGAAATATGCAAGTGTAACAGATATGCAACAAAAAAAACCCCAAACAGGAAGCAGACTTTTTCACAGCAGTGTGCATCACTATTTGTGGAGGAATTTCAGCTTCAGCTGATAGCACAGTGACTGTCTCACTGCCAAACTGACACACCAAAGTCACTTTGAAGATGGAAGCTGACTGAGTGGTCGCAGACCTGTCCCCATCTTCAAAGCAACGATTTCAAAGGCAACAAAATAACAAGTTCACCGGACACACTCCGGTCATAACACAATTTTCATTGCGTCGTGGTCTCTAATCGCTGTTTTCTCTAGTCTGACCATAGCAATAATATGCTACCATGCCATGCTTTACCAGCTGCTTTTATTCAATTGTCCTTCATCTGTGAATGACCGTTATTGCTATATTATTGAGCTGTCTTGCTTTGGAGAGCTGGTCTCTAGATGAGTAGCACATCTAACACTACAGTATGATAGCAGTTAACATCAGTTAAGCATTAGGAAATACATTAATAACTTTTTTGAACTCTGTATTTCTCAAAGGCAGTACATCTTTTAAAGCTAGTATAAAGAAGTTTTTTTTTAACTGTTGTAGAACTTGAAAACTCTTAGTAGAGTAACTGAACTCCATTCAGAACCATTAAAGAGAATTATTCACACGTACATCTATAAACATATGCCATTCAGGGAATTATTTGAAGTTTGTTGGCCTTCAGTGGTTAAGTACTTCAAGTACAACAATATTCTTAGAACAGGACAGTCCAACTCATGGTACAACCCTCCCAAGAGTGCATTGACAGGCTATGACATTCTCCCTCATTGGACAGCTCTCAGCTGGGACTGTTAAGAAACAGAGGAATCCAGAGATGAATAACTAACTACCACTGACTCTTACTGAACACATTTTAAAGTAGGCTTGTTTATTCTCTTTGATGCCGTTACATAAAGCATCTTGATTTGACTGTTCCATAAATTCCGTTTATAAATAGAATAGCAGGGTTTATGAGTGTCTGCTCTGTCTCTTGTGTAAGGTAAATCAATTTACATCAGTGCTATTGGGCCTTGTGTCAGATCCCCCATATATATCCTTTTCATATCATTCTAAACCAACAGATGTTGCAACGTTATTCACCAGCAATGAGAGTCAAAGATATGGGCTTGATGGATTTTTTTTTTCTTTTTCAATATAATCCGATACAATTTCTCTTGTAGAAACTTTTAATGTGTTGTAAAGTTTGACAGTGATGCAAAGCCGGTTTCTGGAATGTAATAAAGACGCTGGGATTGTGGCAGTAACCATGACCTTAGCGAGACTCGTAACCTTTTTTCTACCTGACAGCGTACAGAGGAGGACCGTGTGTGTGTTGGGACGGTTCAACGTGCACACGTTCACCTCACACCCTCAGCCACATCCATAACTTTTTATGTTCAGCAGTCTGCACTTCTCCTCATTGGCATAATTTACTGCTGTTTTATGCAGCGTGTCCTGTAGGTCGTCCAAAGTTTAACACCTCTGTTAGATTTTAACGTCTGTGTGACTGCTCCGTTCTGCCGGCCAGAAACGGGGACCTCTTTTTCTCTGCATACATCTCTAACACCCATTCTTTCACTTCTATTGTATTAAATGAAGCCGTTTATTCAGTGAATTTCACAGTTGAGAAAATTCTCTCTTTCCTGTGTGTTAAGTGTTTAATCATCATTTTATCTGAGTAATCGAGGAAGATCATTTTGTATATTTCTTTCATTTCCACCCTCAGGCGCATAATTGAGACCATTAGAGGTGATAACGTCAGGAGCTGGGTTTTCCTCCAAGTCTTTTATGAGGTATTGAATTAGACAGACTGAATGGAAACAGTGAAGCTCCCATAAAAAAGTGCTTACGGCAAACATATTTAGTGATTATAAATATATGGTGCAGTCAGCTGGAATAGAAATGAAAGTAACCTTGATCCAACACAAAGAAATGTCTGGTAACATGTTGTAGCTCGCTAGATTTCTACTGCAGATTTCCCAAGGTGCATATCTGTAATTTTACTATTGAAATTTGTATTTTAAGTATTGAAATTAGTAGCATTAACCTTAGGTCACACCAACCAAGGAAATTTGGGGGT
Organism: Benitochromis conjunctus; assembly: GCA_015052645.1. Taxonomy (NCBI): domain Eukaryota; kingdom Metazoa; phylum Chordata; class Actinopteri; order Cichliformes; family Cichlidae; genus Benitochromis; species Benitochromis conjunctus. The sequence continues at coordinate 5,820 of VOQK01021733.1, forward strand.
TGCACTTGCAGCACTGAACATTTCTGACTGGTGAAGCACCACCTGCTAACTGGACTGAAGCAATGTTGTGAGAAGAGGAAAAAATCACTCAGGCTCCATCGAAAGCTTCAAGATGGCAGTGAATGAAGAGAGGACGTTCTTAGACAGATGTTACAGCAGAAGCTGGGTCTGATCACACCTGGCCAGGTCATTTGGGTGAGAGTGTTTAATGTTTAAAGGTAACATCACTGATGGTTTACCCTCCCTCAGCATTACTTTATTGATGCCTGAGGTCAGAGGAGAATGACCAGACTGATTTAAGGTAAGAGGAAGGCAGCAGTAGCTCAAATAAGCACTTGTTACAACCAAGATATGCAGAAGAGCATCTCTGAATGTGCAACATTACATCTACAAGATACAGCTACAGAAAACACAACTGGTGCCACTGGGGCTACAATTCACACGGGCTCATCAAAACTGGACGACAGAAGACTGGAAAAATGTTGGCTGGACTGGTGTGTTTTGATTTTTGCTGTGACATTCAGATGGTGGTGTCAGTATTTGGTATAGACAATGTGAAAGCTAGGACCGCCTTGAATCAGAATTGGACATTGAACCTTGTTGGTGATGATGTAATGGTGTATGGGTTATTTTCTTTGCCACACGCTGGACCCCTTAGTACCACATAAGAATTGTTTAAACATCCCAGCCTACCTGAGTATTGTTGTAATCTCTTCTTGACAACAGTGTACACATCTTCCGTCTTCCGGCCAGCCAAAGCTCAAATCAGCTGGAACTGGTTTTTTGAACATGGCAGTGAGTTTAGCGTAGTCAAATGGCCTCCACAGCTACCAGATCTCAATCCAAAAGAGCACGTTTGCGATGTGGTGGAATGAGAGAGTCGTATCATGGATGTGCAGCAGACAAATCTGCGATGCTGTCCTTCAATATGGACCAAACTCTTGGAGCTTCCAGGACCTCCTTAAATCTATGCCACAGGGAATTAAGGCAATTCTGAAGGCAACAGTGAGTCCAACCTATGATTAGAAAGGTATTAAGAGAGGCATAGGTCAGTCATGCTAGGTCATCACTTTTTACGAACATGTCCTTCAACCTAAATGACCATTTAGGTTATTTGTCTCTCTGAAAAAATAGCTTTCTCCACCGACTGTATAGGTTCAGGCATGAAAACAGCTTGCTTTGGTCTTGGCAGATTTTTTATTTATTTTTTTTGCAACATGATCTCCGTCATCAGGATTATGATAATTTCTTTTATAGAACATTTACAGCTTAAAGAAGTGTCAACTATTGCTTTGTAATAATAAATAAACAGCAGTCAGCCAACTTTTGTTGATCTATCCAGCCACCCCAGCCTCCTCACCTGCTTCAATTTTGCTACATAATCGGTTGTAGGTGGATGTTTTACTGAGAATAAAACCAGCAATGCTAGACTTGGCAGTGATCGGTTTAGTTTGGATGCTGTGTGGAAACACAGTGTTTACTGCTATTATTTTCTGTTCATTTACACCTGAATGCTTAAAAAACCATCATAATAACAGAGAGCGTGCATGCCAGCCTGTGTTGAGCTGTATATAAAAGCTTTAACAGGAGGTTTATTTACTCCTCATAGCCGAGAGCTGCATGTGCCAATTTTGCTCTCCACTGCGTGCACTAGCTAGCTGATGCACATGTCAGACTTGACATAACTTTACTCTGTTATCCCTTTCATTCTTTCACTCTCTGCCTTCTTTGCCACCCCAAGGCAGAGCAAGGCAGTGAGGGATCCCAGTAAAAGCAATGATCAAAAGTAGCACTTGGATGCCTACAGGTTTCCCTGACATGAGAGGAGATTGTGTGGTGGGGGAGATAGATGGCGGAGCAAGATTTGGAAGAGCAGGAAGGAGGAGGCGAGAAAAGGAGGAGAGACACACCCTAACTTGTCAGGCCCAAGTAGAGACTGGTACCTCAAAATTGGGAGAGATGTAAAGAGAGGGATGGGTGGGTGAGGGTTGGTGGTGGTGGCGGGGTGCAAGAGAGGATGAAAGGTTTGAGGCATGAAAGGAAGGCAGACATGGGGTGAAAATAAGCGGAAAAGGAAAGTAAAGGAGAAAAAAGGGCAAGAGAAAAAGTTGGGCTGAGCAGAGCGCGACATGAGGAGAAGAGAGAGCTGGAGTTGAAAAGCCGTCACAGGTGAATAATTGAAGACAGCCTCGGCTGCCTACACTCGTATACAGTAAAGTCAAAGGCAAGAGTGCAGATGCGAATGCGCAACCCTGAGCAAGACCGACATGGAAAATCTTTCGGTAATGAGGAAATTCTTGACTCAGTATAATAATATTTTCCCAGTTCGGAGAGATTGTCATTCCTCAGCTCATTCAAATCCGCTGCCTGTATTTCACTTTTCTCAGAGTGGATCTGATGGCACCGCACAGAAGCACCGTGTTAACTCAACAACAAGCCGATAACGCCGGGTCTCTGTGATAAGCATTGAAGTACGACAATAACGCGAGCGTGCCACTGCTGCTCTCTGTTTAGATATTGTGAGCTGGGTTTTGTCTGGGCCTCATATAAATAATTTTCCTCTCTCTCTGGGGCAATGCTCAGTGAAAGATTTACCTCCTCGCTAGTGTTTTCTTTCTGATGTCTGGGTGAGATATTTTCTGCCCCTGCGTGTCAAAGCCTTGTGCTCCTTTGTGGCGTGATTTCCTGCTCACACAGCATGTATAATGCATATCCCAAACTATACTGCTTGTTACATGTTTGTCTGCCCCCCCCAACACACACACACACACACACACACACACGCACACGCACACACACATCATCTCCAAGCTTGAGCACAGAGTCTAATGCACAGGCTTTTGGCACTCGTATGCTTTATTTGGCCACATATAAGACCAATTTCATCCAGATTTATGACTTCTGGAGTTGGGTTATTTCGCTGAATCCCCAGACAGGACACAATTCATGGCTGTTGTGTGTGATACCTGCTCTGTTTTCAAATCTGAGAGCTGCAACATAGCAGTCGTGCCAGGGGAGTTGTAAGGAGAAACCCTCTATATTTCCAGCAGCCCACATCTTATTCGGCCCTGTCTACGTTCGGCAGCTGAAAAAGAAAAAAAAAAAAAACGCTCTGGGCAACTTTTATTACACCCTTTCCTCAATTACACCGTCGTCATAAAACAACACACATTTAATCACAGCCTCTGCTAACATGATGAAGTAGTTCATCACAAAGAAACGCACGGTCTTAACAATGGAAACATACATTTTAGAGCAGACAGATATTAGATATGTGTCAATAAAAAAGATATAGTTGTTGCCATTGCAGCTCATGAATTATTATTGAGGGAGGGGATGGCGTGTTCCATAACTTATCCATCTCCAGAGGAGACTGGTCCTGTGCTCCCAGGAGGAGAGCAGCATCCCCAGAGTGTGGAGACAAGGGTAGGCGGGATGGGCGGATGCTCCCCCACAGGGGGATTCATGTGCTGTAAAGAAACAGTGACAGTCCATGTAGGGAACGGCGCATTAAAGAAATCCTTGGTGTGGGGAGACTCTCAGACAAAGAGTCTAGAGTCTTTTGGAGGTACAAGGGGATTCATGCTGGCTGGTTTGCCATTGAGAAGATGGATGTGTCACCAACACGAGTCTGACGCCGTTGTGACTCGACGTATAAGCTAAACATAGCAGCCAAAGGACACGAACACTAGAGCTCTTTTTCATGAAAATATCAATGCACTCCTCTTTATACAAATGGTGTGCTTAATCCAGCATAATCTGCCCGTTCATGTTTGTAGAAAGAAGCCGCTTTACATTCAAAGCGATTCAATCAAATATGTTTGAGCGCTCATTGGTGCATTCACTTATATTCCTGATAAATAAAGGACCCCGTGTGATCGGAGCAATGACCTGTGTGCCTTCTGTGTTTTATATCCAGCTATTTTGCAGCAGCAAATGTGTTTTGAGGAAATATAATGTTGATCGGATTTCGAGTAAATTAGTGAGGAAATGCTACTAATTGAAATATCTGAAAAAATGTGGCTACATGTAGGGAAACCATTCTCTGTGTATTTAAAGCCAAATCTAAGCTGGAAATCGCTGTTATATTTTGTGCAGTGTAGCTTTGTCTTGAATGAGGCGATTGTCTGGATGGAAGCAAATGTTGCTGAAAAACCTGCACATACTGAGCGCTGATAAAAAGCTGAATGGTCCTTCTCCTCTTCAGTGCGGACAACACGTCATCCATGTTAACAAAAAGTCATTTCAAATTTTGATTCACCAAAATTCAACAGAACAGTTTTCCAATTTGCCTCAGTTCATTTTAAATGAGCCGGGGCCCAGAGAAGACCGTGTTTTTTCTGGATCATGTTCACACGTGGCTTCTTTTCTGTGCGATGGAGCTTTAACCTTCTGTGGTCTATGGACGCGCCACACCGACATCGTCGAAAAAAAGGGGGCGTGGCATGGGGCGGGGCCGCAATGCGATTCCGTTTTGATTTGTGTTGACAGTGCATATTGCCCTAGACCCCAGAGGGTTAACCTGCATTTGTGGATGGCCGATGACAATGACTTCTGGAAGTGATCCTGAGCCTGTGCAGTGATTTCCATGACTGACTCATCACCGTTGTTAATTCAGTGCAACCTGAGGGTCTGTATATTATAGCCAGCCAATACTAATTTTCAAGCTTGCACACAGAGATTCCTCCAGATATCAGAATCTGTTGATGATATTAAGTACTGTAGATAATTAGATATTCAAAGTCTTCACAATTTCATGTTGACACTGTTGTAGCCACGGTTCTGATTAATTCTGCCCGTAGAGTAACTGACCTGTCCCCAGTCAACCCAGTTAGCTGCAAAATGTTCCTCCAGCTGTTTTTTTATAGTCCCACTGACTTTTCCATCCTTTTGTTGCCCCCATCCAAACTTTATTGAGATGTGTTGGTGCCATCAAATTCACAATGAGCTAATATTTTTCATTAAATATGAAAATGTTCTAGTTTAAGCATTTGATATTGTTTTATGATCTATTGTCAATAAAATGGGAGTTTATGTGATTTGGAAATGACTGCCTTCTGTTTTTAATTTGGATTTTATACAGCAACTGAACTTTTTTGATTTGGGGTTATGATTGCAGGGACTAATGAATGACTCAATGCACTTGAAGAACTTTTTAGGGGAAACTTTGTGACCCTGGTTCAACAGAGAAAGCTCTGGGAGAAGCTGGATGTTGCTGTTTTTTACTTGGCTTTGCAGAAGATTCCCCAGATCGTGACCTAATGATCACCGAGAAGTGTTTCATCGAACACTCAGTGATTGTGTCTCTTACAGAGGATTTCCTCGCCTGAAAAGCAAAAGCTTTCTATTCAATTATTGTGAATGCTGTCTGTCATGATTTATGCATATGCAGGAGTAGCAGTGCCTCCCGCTGAGCAGGGCTGATTGTAGAGTGTAAGTTGTCATGTAGGGTGTCCTACTTTAACCCCTGTAATTGTGGTTCCCATACTTTATTTTCTTTAAACCTCCATCACAATCCTTTCCTGAAGTTCACTGTGACATTATATGCAGTAGACATGAATCAGTCACGATGTTCCTAAAGTGCAGACTTCCAGCTATAATTCAAGAGGTTTAACAAAACACATCGTTTTCACATAGTCCCTCCGTTTTCACAGACTCAGAGGTAATTGGAAAAACTAACACAATTATAAATCAAAACATTTTTGCAATGCTTGGATGCAAGTCATTTGCAAGCAATGTCTGCCTTAAGTCTGGAACCCATGGGCATCACTAAATAACGCTTTCCTCCTATGAGACGTTTTCCAGGCGTCTGCCTTCAGTGGCAGCTTGTTTGTGAACCTTCCCGCTTCAGCTTTGCCTGCAGAATCATGGTCGGCTGTGGTCACTTCTGGTGACTAACTCTGAATCTTGAGTTGCGTTCACAGTGTGTTTTGGCTCCTGTAAAACACAATACTATTTTACGGCTGCAGAATTAGACTAACTATGTAGAAATAATATCTGCACATTTCAGAATTCGTTCAATCAATAGTCACACAATCACACGTGTCTTTGCAACAGGGGATTCAATTCAACTGGCTGCCAACAGTTTGTATTCTTGTTAGAGTCCTATATAAAAGCAAAGGTGCCAAGCAACCTTGTGACTGTCAACAATATCAACAACAATGTCATTTTACAGTTGTTGTCCTGCAGGGACTCTGAATCAAAATATTTAATAGGAATTTCTCTTTAATTTGACTTTCTGTGTATGTGGACGGCAACAGATTTACAACAGATTTGTGATTTTCACTGCTTTATCACAGCTGATCGTCATATTATCACAGATTGCGTGTAATTGCCAGCTTGACCTCATTTAATTGCAAACTGATAGCAGACTGCATTATGCTGTATGCCGTTTGGTTCAGCAGAGACGGCCTACCTGCAGACAGCATCTGTAGTCCGTGGAAGCAGTGTACAAAATGTGTGGCGCAAACAGTCTGTGGGCCACTTGTGCTGTTGGTCTGTCATCCACGGAGCAGAATGAAGCTCTAACATAAAGAGCTGAAGCGAAACCAAGTCTTAAAAACAATGACGTGTCCACTACAGCCACTGTGTGTACTTTTCTTCTTGTATCTTTGATGTTTTTTTCTGCTTCAGCCATTCCTGGTGAACTCCACTGTTGCTCCATTCCCTATTCCAGCCCACTTTTCACCCAATGAGCATTCGAGTGGTGCACAGCATCATCCATGTTCAGCAATGTGCAGCTAAGATTTTGGAGGACTGCATGGGAACATGTTTGTGGTGGTTGAAAACCCCTCTCCATACACTGTCCGTATGGAAACACATACACAAATGGACACAATTGTGGTACTATAAATTACACAGTTTATACAGCAGACTGCCAAGTCTTGGCTTGGTTAGATGTGGTGAAGAAGTTTTTCTAGACCAATGGAAGAATTCTGTGATCATTCATTTTAGTTGTTTTCTGTGGTCTTTTAGGCCTCTTGGGGTCTGCTGACTGCCGAGCTCACCAGTGCCTTCCTTCTTCTTAAAAATCGACCAAATTATTGATGTGGCCACTCATAAAGTTTCCTAAATTGGTCATGAAATAACAAAGAAACCAGCCTAAACAGACCATAAAGCTGCTTAACAGTCATCTGATCTATTATTTTTGAGCGGGTGACAACATAAGAGCCACTGCAATGTTTTCTTTTTATATAAGGCCTTGAATTAAAGTTACAGACTTACGCTTGGATCACATCGTGGTTGAATCATTTCAAATGCATTTGTGGTTCTATGCAGATGCAAAATTGTCTCAAATATATCAGTGTTATGTTTTGGTTCAGAATGCTGGACAGGACCGAGGCAGAATAAAAGTGCAGCAGTTCATTAACAAAATAAGACTGAGAGTGCAGAAAGGTAAGTCAGACCATTTCAGAAATAGTTTGTTTAGAGTGGAAAAACATAAGGAGACAAATGACCACGAGGTAGCATTGGCGAAAATCACTACGAGGTCTGAGCAATTTTGCCACAATACAGGGAAATGATCTGGTGACGAGTGACAGGAAGCGTTTTATTGCAGCGGGAGAATTATTGATGAATGAACTGCAGGTGTGCCAGCAGGGGAACAGAAACCGAAAGATGGCGCACAGAAAACAAACAGATGCACAAATGGTGCGAGACAGAGAGAGATAGTGATCAGTGCTGGAGGACGGCACACATTGTAAAGCTTTTGTAATGATAATTTTTAACAGCTTGGACGGCGCCGTGCAAAATAAATAACCTTTCAAATTACAGACGTTTCGTCATCAAATGCTGAAGCCTATTTTCCAAACTAATTCGAGTATTACCAAAAGTGTGTGTGTCATAGTTTTGCAGTATCTCTTCTTGGTCAGAGTTATCAGGCTTTATATGGTTGGACAAAAAAAAAGCCAGTTCACTGCTGGGCAGATCTGCAAACGTCTTAACTTGACCAAAGTCTGCATCTCTGTCACACGCATAATGGGAAGTCAGTGCATGTGTTGTTGTTTTTTTTAAATATTTTGGTGTGTTTTGAAGTCTCTCTTTGCGGAGTCTTTTTGCAGTAAAAGTCAGCTGAAGCAGCCAAGCAACAAAAAAACTACAATAGCCAGCTAATTTATTCAGCATCCAACCTGTCGGCCTGCCCGCGCACAGAACAGCTGCGCACACACCCCTTTTGAATCGGGGTCGAGGGTTGCCAGGCTTTCAGTGGCAGATGGGCTGAAATCGTATGCAGTGTGTGTAGATTGTGTCTGATTGATAATCTGGTGAATTGGGTAAGGTCAGGGTAAACACGCAAAATGTGTTCATATTATGGGTCATGCCAATTATGTGAGTTTCACGGGAGAAAGAGCAAAGCAGGATGGCAGTCAGTCTTAAAATAGGCTTAAAAAAGTAAGTGTTGGTAGGTAAACACGTATATATGCCTAGCAATGTTATTCTGACAAATATTATTCTACACAGTCGATATTTTTGAAAAAAAGTGTACCAATGTATAGTTACATATTTAGTTGTCTTTTGGCTATTTTAAAGCTACGCAATGTTTTAGTCACAAATGAAAAGTATTGAAAAAAAGTCTGAAGTTAAGTCATTTCTTCATATTTTGCTTTGAAAGCAAAAGAAAAAAAAAAGCACTATGCTTACAAAAGTTCTTTGCAAAAACACATCATTTGTTTCTTTAGTTTAATTGCAAAAAACCCAAAGATATTTCACAGTGTGCCTGCCAGAATTTTCTTCCTGTTAAAAGAGAGTTTTTCCTTCCCACTGTCACCAAGTGCTTGCTAATAAGGGGTCATTTGATTGTTTTTCTCTCTATCTTTACCCTATAAAGTATAAAGCACCTTGAGGCAAATGTTGTTATGGCACTATATTGAATTGAAGTGATATCACAGTTTGACAGGCATAAAATAGCATTTTTCCAACCAAGAGCTATTAGCTCACAACTTGGGATATCCCTACATGGCGTACAGTCTGTCCATAAAAAATGAGGAAAGTGGACTGAAGACAAAAGAAGTTGCAGTATCTGCTGATGTACAGCAGATAAACTGTATCTGAGAATCATGTCCTTAAGAAACAGGACAAAAATCAAGTAATCACCTACTGTTCACTAATGCTTTATAAGTAATGGTCTCACTGGAAGGATGGCTGTCAAGCAGCCATTCTTAAGGAAAGGAAACAGGGCGAAAAGGCTGAAGTTTACCACATTGCATAAGAACTGGGCTTGAAAGTCACTGACAACAGTTCTTAAATATTGTGATGAATCCAATTTTGAAATTGTTGGTTCAAATCATTGCTCAGTATGTACAGAGGTTGGGAGAAAGGTGGAACAGTGAGCATCTACAGCCTTCAGTAAAACACGGTGGAGGCTGTGGCATGGTTTGGAGATCCATTTCAGCCAGTGGTGTTGGAGATGTTGTCAAAAATTATGGAATTATGAACCCAGAAAAGTACCATCACATTTTGAGCCACCATGAAAAAACATCTGGAAAACATCTGGTTGGCAGTTGCTTCATTTTTCATCATGACAATACAGTAAAAGTATAACTTGATAGAAAAACACAGTGGAACACTGTCAGTCATGGATTGGCCTCCCTGAAGCTTGGCCCTCAACATTACTGAAGCAGTGTAGGACCATCTTGACAGAGAATATTAAAAAAAAAGGGAGTCAACATTCAATGAAGAGCTTTGAATGTCCTTCAAGGATCCCGGCTAACCATTCCTGAAGACTTGTTAAAGAAATTACCAGAAAGCTTGACTTTGATAAGAAATATTGACTTTCAGTCTGGTTAGAATTGCACAAACCTTTTTCTTTTTCCCTATACACAGTATTTTTATGTATTTTTGGTCATTTTTTAATAAATCATTGGAACTAGCTCCCATTTTTTAAAGCAAAATATAAAGGAGTAAGGGTTGGCTCAAGACTTTTGCACAGCACTGAATGGTCTATGGAGGTTTTTTTTTCATTTTGAGGACTCATTTCCAAGAAATCTTTTAATGTGACATCTGTAAACTTCTCCCAGTAAGGTAATGTTTACATACTAGGCAGATTTGTGGTCATTTCATTGAAAAACACACCAAACAAAAAAAGGGGAATTTCTGTCGTTTTCCATGAAGGTAACTCGATATTTGCTTGTAAGAAAAGCACATTTTCCAGTTTTGATTCGTCACTTCCTATCAACATGTGGGCAAATCTGGCCGAGCTTACGCTTCTCTTTACACATTTTCCCGCTACTCTTTACTGAGCAGCATAAACGACAATTTCAAAGAAGAGGAACATTTTGCTATAGGAAGAAGAGATGAAGAGAAGCTAAAGCAAACATTAGAGGCTGCCCAGAGACAGTGATTTTTATATCGAGGAGAATGGGAATGAGGGGAGCTTTTTTTTTCTTTTTCCAGCAGGGAATTGGAGGGATAAAGAGAGAAACAGTGTGTCCAGGGGGCGTGGAAGAAGCGCTGCAACGGAGGAGCAGGTAGAGCGTAAGTGGGCGAGAGAGCTAGAGGGAGGCTGGGGAGAGAGAAGGAGGGAGGGGGGTGTTCGTATTGCATTCCTGTTGCATCAGTTCAGAGTAACAAGATTTGAAGATGCAGGCTCAGACATACTAATAGGTTTTGCACTGACGTCCCTCCCTCCCCACACACACACACACACACACACACACACACACACACACACACACACACCTGAACACACACATTTCTCTCATACACACACACACACACACCCATAATAGACAGTTCTGCTCAGCAACATGGCTTGCTCGCCACTCACAT
>VOQK01021738.1:3720-29073 GCA_015052645.1 Benitochromis conjunctus
GTCTGTCTCACACAGTGCATCTTTAATGAACTGCGATTACCAAGAGCACTCCTCTCCGTGGGGCTTAATGGCACAAGCCAGAAAACTTTTAGGTCACATATTGTGCAAGCTCTGGGCTCGATCAATAACAGTGTCACCAAAAAAATCACGTGTGTGTGCGTGCGTGTGTGTGTGTGTGTGTGTGTGTGTGTGTGTGTAAAAGATTTCTACAGCTAGAGCGAGAACATGTGTCGAGATAACAAAATGATTTTACAGTAACATAAAACAGGGTAATGGATTCGAAACACTTCCTACAGAGCCTGCATTCTTACACTAGCTCGTGCAGACATGTTCCTATTTCTGTTTTACTTTGCACATCAGACCGTGATGTGAAACAAACAGGGAAGCCTAAACCTGTGCTGTACAGGCTGATGTACAAGAGCACTCAAGAGGAATGTTGATGAATTATAATGTGAATGAGGGACCATTGAGTTCTCTGCCTTCCCTGCTTTGGATGTGCCACTTGACGGTAATGCAAATGGACACTCAGAGCAATTTAAACATTCATGCATTGTCCAGCCAGGGCACTGTGGATTTCACTGTAATAAAACCAAAGTGACAGCACTAGACGGGGGTACCGGGAATTGTCACTGTCTCAACAAGTTTTCCGAGGCTTTCCTTACAGCAAAAAGGTGCTGTTACGCTGATTTTATTTTTTTTTAAACACTTGTTTTTACCAACGTGCTGCCGAGTTTTATCTGTGGCTTCTATACCTCTGCTCTTTAATCACGAGATGTCACCAGCGCACACACCTGGTGATGCATTGTGCTGGTGTATGGTTGTGTGAGAGAGCTTGCACAGTTCTGTTTTTTAAAGCTGACCTTCACAGTCATTGAGGACCCACTCACACCCTCTCTGCCCGCCAGGCCTTTGGTCAGTGTTAATTACCCTCAGCACCTCCAGCTGCCTACTCATCAGGTCAGCGCTCACATATGGTCCTGCAGGAGGCAGGCAGGCAGGCGGCAGGCAGGGGTGGGGAAAGTGCTGGATACCTGTGGGACACTGATTACATAAGCTGCTGCTAATGAGAAAGGTTCTTTCAGAAAGGGCTGCGAGTTCAAACGATCACAACGGTGGCAGTGGCTGACAGATGCAACCCCAGAGCAAGGGGGACTTGATTAAACGCACGCACACATGCAGGGGCACATGCGCACATACACACCTGTAGCTGACATCACTTTAATGCACACCCTCACACATAGAGGCGCAGCAGGAAAGGACCTCTTTGATGAGCCATGGCTAGAGGTTGATGAGAAGGGGCACTGCAGCCTGATTCAGCTAGCTTGAGGTCACCGGGGAGTGTGTGCACGTGTGTGTGAGTGCGTGTTCATTAGTCACATTGTGTGATATCATTATACTAGTGACTCATTTGGCAGACACCTCTCAACATGGGTCTTTCAATACCAGCTGCGACTAAAAAGTAATATTTTAAAGAATTTATGCGCAGATCAAATGTGACTTATTTTGGTCCGATAAGCTAATTTTTCCTCGCAGAATACATCTATATGATCAGATCTAATTCATGCTAAATCCTGATAATGAAATCCTTGCAGCAGAAATGATCAAAACAAAGATTAATGTGCTGTTTGGTTTTCAGGGCCTGCTGTCATGTCATCTGTTATTCTCAGACAAGAGCTTCATGGTAATACAGTTAGACCTCACAAAAATCCTTAATCACAACAAACCAAATTAGGACAAAGGTAATTGTGTTTGCTTGGTATATGCATGGGCCTATCTGTTTTGCTGCTGCCAATGAAGGGAGGGCTGGAGTAGGAGGAGGAGGGGTGTCTTTCCACTTTGGGGGTGAGGGGGGAGCAAACCGAAATAGTCTTGTTTACCTCCAATGTCTGGCTCCACGTTATCGAGTTACAAAGCTGCTGCCGCAACTTGGATTGGCCTCTGATCGATCTGAGCTCTGATGGCAAAAGGCAGCATGACTGACAGTCTGACAAGGATCTCAGCCGGGAGCTGGGTAATGCATGTCATGTTGTTTTCCCGTAGACACCTGAGGTTTTTCTCGCTCAGAGGAGTAGCCAGCAGAGCTGATTTTATCTCTCCGCCGTCCACATTATGGTAAGCTGGGCATTTCCCCCATCAGTCAGGACATCAAAGGGCAGAAAATGTCATATTTGAATTTTTAAAGGCTCAGCAATTCATTTGAAATGTCAAAGCGTCTCGATGTTTTGAAAAACTTGTACTTTTATTATTCGGCTTGCGACCAAGCAACTTAAAAAGTGATAGGTTATGAATGTCACAGAGTGAACATATCTATGATTAAACAAACATTTGGTTTCAGGCCCTCGCTATTACTAACATTGGTCTGTGGAAATGCTCTGCAGTCGTCTGACTCTTCAAATCTGTTAAAAGCAACAGATTGGGCACCTGACACAGTTCTTCTACACAGTCCAACTCCAGTGTTAGTACTTTAAAATAGCATAGATTTACTGTACATATACTAAAGGTTCTGAAAATGATTCATTTCAAACAAATCCCACACAGCATCAGTTTATATAAGAGTCCTTTTTTTTAAAAGTCACATTCAGCCAGAGCAGATGCATGCAGGCCTAGGGACCCAGGTGAGGCAGAGCTGACCACAGAACAGGTCACATGGGGTAAAACTGTGAAGCAGCCTCAGATGACTGGATCTCCACCTGAGCCATCTTGAACTGGGTGCACTGTAGCCATTTGCGCAGGGCGAACGGAGGGGCTCCGGACATCTGGCCCTGCAGACACTGATGGTTCACCCTGTTCTGGATAGCCTGAAGACGCAACTGCAGCCCTGCAGACAGATGCTTACGACAAAAAGAAGAGAGGATGACAGTGTTTCAGTTTGAAATCATCAATAGTAATTATCATTAATCTGTATGATTTACACCTTTTAAAACCCCTTACCTTAAGATTTGACTGAATCATGGGTAGCCACATAGGAATTAACTAAAAAAAGAAATGGAAATGAATAAATCAGCATTATTCTACATGTTATGGAGACAATATATCTCCATACTGTCTATATGGAAAGACACTGGACTTATAGCAAACCTTGACAAAGATGGTTGAATTGCATTCCTGCAGGGCTTCCATTAAACTAATGACATGAAGACACACCATCTCTACCATCTGAGAGACAAATATGAAATAGACTTAATTTCATGTAATATATTTATTGTTTACTCATAATTTTAAAAGAAGAAAATCACCATTCATCCACAGAAACAGTCCTGACTGTCTCAGACAGATGTTTGCAAAGGATACCGCGCGGCACTTACGACTTTATTGTGGGCCATAAGCTGCAGGATGCTGGGTGTAACCCGACTCCAGAACTCGAGGCCCGTGAGGATAGCGCTGGAAGAAAACTCTGTCTGGTTCTGGTTCTGCAGGGAGGGAGCGGCGGCTGCCTGCTCGCAGTAGATGGTCCACAGCTGGGCGAACATGAAGGCATGGAACAGGGAGCACATGTGCAGCACCGACGTCTGAGGACAAGGACCGAGACCGAAACTGAAAAGGCCATTGTGGTTGCCACAAATTGCATCGGCAAAAACCTGAGTGTGATCATTTGAAGAGATTTGCGTCTGCCAGACCTTCGACTGTTCTGGGAAGCCAATCAGGATGATGATAAGATGGTCTGCAATGTGGGAGCCAGCGTCGAGAGGGATGGGCATGCAGGAGGTGGAGCCCTGGTGCAGGGCACAGTGCGTCAGGGAGCCCAAAAGAAGCCAGGACAGCTGACGAATGTGGGACACGCACTCAATGAATTCTTTTGGCCTACAGAGAAAGAAAAAAATGAAAATGAGTTCAACAAATCAATTAACAACGCAGTGTGCAGATCTTCTTTCACCGTTAATTTTTCTTATTAAGTCAGTCAGTCTTAGTCTCATCATTTTTACCCTTGTTGCATGGTGGATGGCGGATGATAAAGCCAGGGAAGATAACGCACGACAGCTTTGTTATCGCGGTGATTGCCTTTGCTGATCTCCATGGCTGCGACTTGTGCCAAGCCCACTTTCAGGTTGCCCCCAAAAGTGTCCTCGTGCAGTGGCTGACAACAAGCCTTCATATGGCTCTGAAGAGCAGATTTGGAGTGAAGAAAAGAGAAGAATGAAAAAAAAACCTCTACACTTGAGACATATCCAAACTGTAAACTGCAAACTCACACCAAGAACAAGACTTACTTTAAGTTTGGTTAGTGTGTGCATATCTGCAATAAAGTCCAAGAGCTCACTTATATACTGCCGCATGCATTCCATTGCTGCCGTCGTGCACTGTAGAGAGAAACGGCAGTTTATCCTTTAGGAGGAATCACAGTGGAGCCTGTCTATATTTCCTGCTGTTTTATGAGGCTGATTTTAATAAGACGGCGTAGCACACAGCGATTTATTTCTCACCCCCGGCAGCGTTGAGATCATGTGCTTTTGGATGATGGTGGATTCCGCTAGCCGGGTGCCGATATCTGCACAAACAAACTGGCAAAATCCACAGTGAGTTATAGAATTGCAGTCGGATTGAATCGCTGTGATTTTCCCGTAAACTGAGATGGATGAGAGAGATTTTTATTTTTTTTTACCTGAACGAGAAGTAACAAGTTTGTGTCAGGCAGAGGAGACTTGAACTTGAGAGCCTGCAGGAGCTCTAACACCACAATGCGGGACATGTAGAACTTATCTCTCTCCTGGATGCGAGAAATAGAGAGTGGAGTAAATGTACTGATGCAGCAAGACTGCCTTTTTCTATTATCACTCTGCCTTACTCATGCTGCGAGGAGAGCATAAACTCTGTAGCTTGAATAGAGGGGGAAGGACAGGCAGCAAGAGGGGAGGGAGAAAAGCCGGGGAGACAGAGAATAGTGAAAGCCGAGGAGTAGATTTAGGCCAGTCCAGATCTCTCCTCCCAGAGTCCCAGGCAGCTCAGATGAGGCTGTCAGGCAGCCTTCTCCCTCCCGGAGGACAGGCTGCTCTCTTTGTTCATCCCTTCCACACAAAGCCCAGCTGCCTGTTTACAAACCACACTGTCATCTTCTGACTTCCAGTTTGTCTCTTGCTTTCTCTTTGTAGTCATGTTTGCTTATGTTAGGAGCAAGCACATGATCTTCTGCTCATGCACAATGCAGAGCTTACGTCTGACATTTCTCACTGAGTGGCTTGCTAATGCACGTACCTGTACGTAGCACTCTCGTGATTAAAACTTAATGGAGCACGTAAGTTTGGAAAATATGCAAATTAAAAGGCTGTTCTTAAGCCACAAGGCTCCCCCACATAGGTGACAAGTGATGCATGGTATGACCAACTTTAGTAGGTCCAGAGAGCTCGAATGTGTGTCCTTAACACCTGACCTCCAAAACTGAACTGAATTGAAACAAATCATTGAAAATCAGCTCCTCCCTGACACCTCACCTTACCATTAAAAAAATACGGCAGAGGGTAAAGATCCAAAAGCAATCATTCATAGCAACTCTGAGTTTTGAAATGTGGATATTACAAGGTCAGGAATTAAAGCGGCTGTAAAAAAAAAAAATCAATACCACGAGAGGCATAAACCACACAGTGCTGACAGTGGTGGAGGACTGAGGATTCATCTGTGCGAACAGTGCAGACAGCCCTGGCTCCATCGCCGTCTGAGGCAGCCACTGAGAAACACACCATACATCCTCGGTCCTGGCACACCAACTAATCATGTTAATCAATACTGGCTGATTGCCTACTTAATCATCTGTGACACACAGCCACATTTCAGGCTGACTGGAGTGTCGGGGAAGTAGGTGTAGCACCAAAAAAAGTGATGAGTGAGAGAGCAGCAAACTGCAGATTAGTTTGAAGGGTTTAACTCTTTCAAGACTTCGCACAAGCTGCACACACACAAAAGTACCTTATTGAAGGCTTTGTAACAAAGGCCACATAGCTCCACAAGGTAGGAGAGACCGAATGTTCCATACTGGATGACAAAGCTCAGCAGCTTGGAAAAGGGCTCCAGGAGACTCTGTGTGATGGAGGAAAAGTAGAAATAGGTTAGTTAATAAAGGGCAGAAAAGGGAGGTACTGACCTTCTGCTTTGAACTTACCCGAGTTGCATTTGTTGTTGGGATTTTCAGCAGGCAAATGATAATCCTTAAACTGGAATCCATAGGACACTAAAGAGAGATTTATCGCAAAATAAGTTGACCACTCCCCTGTGCTTGTGAGGGTTGCAAATGATTGCACACTAATTTGACCTCCAAGGTAAAAGTGTCAAAGTGAAATCAATTACAGTTTTAAGACTCTGTCTTTTTGAACCCAACGAGGGCGCCGCTAGATGTGTTTTCCTCCAACAGCAATCACATTAAAGCACATAAGACCATGACTAAGTCATAGATGAGTTGATATCTACCTTCAGAGGAAGCACAGAGGGCAGTTTTGTGAGGAACGTCTGGAACTGGTTGCAGATGGTTGTCCACAGGTTGCTGGGAGAGTCCATGGGGAGAGCTTCCATGAAGGTGGCAATGTTGTCCAGGCAGTGCAGCATTGTGCCCCCTGCTGGAAGACTCTTTTTGTTGTTCAAGCCCTGGGAGGCATAAACCATAAAAGGGGTTATATAATGAAATTCTATAAGTGAAGATATTTCCATCAT
Organism: Benitochromis conjunctus; assembly: GCA_015052645.1. Classification (NCBI taxonomy): domain Eukaryota; kingdom Metazoa; phylum Chordata; class Actinopteri; order Cichliformes; family Cichlidae; genus Benitochromis; species Benitochromis conjunctus. The sequence continues at coordinate 10,357 of VOQK01021738.1, forward strand.
TTCACTCCTGATCAGTCACAATGCTCATGATGAGAGCAGCGGATTTAGGACACTGAAGTACAGATGACTGCACGGATGAACTCGTGCATCAACAAGCTCTTGTCTTGCGCATTTTCATTTAGCTATCAGTGCAATAAACTAGCAGAGGAGTGCGGATCAAAGCAGGTTTCCTGAAATGCCCAGATGATGTTTAAGATGGGCCTGCACTGCACATGAAGCTGGAGACACAAAATCTTTTGCTTTGATAAGAGCTCCTCCTGCTGGTTGAATGACTCAACACATCAACATAAAGAAAAAAATCCCACCTCCAGGAGCATGTTGAGAGCAGCAACAGAACTGAGCTCATTGAAATCTATCAGTGAGCATGCAAGTGTTCTCAGAAAACTTCCCTCTGTTAAAAGAAAAAGAAGGGAGCAGGCTGTACAATGTGAACTTATAATTTTAGATTGAATGTTTAAAAGTAGCTACATTACAATAAATAAAGTGTGCAGCCAAGTTTTCTTTTCTGTAACAAGTTCAAGCTGAATTTTTTTTAAACAGACCTTTTATGTTACTCTGGAAGAGCTGGGGCAAAATGCCGTTAGGAGCCAGCTGGTGAAACATACAGCGCAGGAACTGCTTGGCTACACCTGCTACATTCCCTGGGATCAACATACTGCAGGACATCACAGGGAGAATGGCTGTGTTAGAAGGGCAGTCACACTTGACATATATTATTAAACTCATCTATAAGCACAGTGAACATTTGCACACATTGGTGTTATGGCTTTTATGTCTCATACCTCTCAGCTTGTCCAGAAAAATTGCCACTGGATGCCAACCTGAGAGAAGTCAAAGCAGCGAATTAGGACTCAGAGATGAATTATGCATGAGCTCTAAGAGCGAGTTATGAAACTTCATTTAACGGTGAAGTGCTGTGTGGATGGAGATTGCAGGGACGGTTACTGGAGCTGTTGTACCTGCCCACAGACTGCATGATGTCAAGAAGCATAGGAGCAGCCAAATCCGGACTGAGGTGAATGAACATGGAAAGAACCACCACGGCGAGGCTGAGCGTCTCCTCGTCATATTCTTCCAGAACAGCTGCACAGTCCCGACACCTGAGACATCACACAGATATACACCAGGTTAGATTTAGCATAAAAGCGGATCTATTTTGCTCATTTTAAGCTCCAGATGGGTTTTTTTACTCCACGAGAAAAGCTTTGCATTATTTACAGTTCAGTACTGGGCCAGTCATCCACAGTCTGCAACAAGCAGTTTTAACTGTCCTCCCCTTAAGCCCACTTTTCTGATTGGCTGCCCTTCACAAACTGTTTGAACAGTGCTCACAGCCAAAGCTGTGTGCTTTGGATGACCATATTAGGAATAGCCCTTCTCTCTGAAATCAGGATGGGAAAAAAAACTGTGTGAAACTGTGTGAAATTGAGTGCTTAGAGCAGTCCGAGCCCTAAGCTTTTGGCTATTTTGTACCTAGTCTGGTGTCATTATTTGAAACTTTGACCATGTTTAATGTGAGCACCGACCAGTGTAACAACCACTGTAACAGCAGCTCTCGACACCTCCAATTCTATATAATCCTCTGAAGCTTGTTAGAATATTTATTACTTCTTTATGTGTTACTTTTATTAACTTTAACTAATTATTAACTTGCAACTAGATGGGGCAGCCATCTAGTTGCAATAGATGGCTGCCCCTCCCTGAGACTGGTTCTGCCAGAGGTTTCTTCCAAAGGGAGTTTTTCCTTCCCACTGTCTCCAAAGCACTAGCTCATAGGGGATCATATGATTGTTGGATGAATTAAATTGAATTGAAGGTTCAGTCCTTAAAAATGTAACCGCATTGTTTACACTAATACAATAATAATTAACTTTTTAAAATTAAATTTAAAAGGAAATTAAAAGAATAAATTCCTACTTCCACTTACTGCTGTTTGGCCAGCTGTGCCATGCAACTTCAATATGAAATAATGTCAAAAGGTAACGTTTAAAGGAAGAATTATCAAAAATTCCACAATTTCCCTAACAAAACAGTTTGTTTTAAATGGCTTAGATGCCTTTTCCTGCTTTCCTGCAAAGTCATCTTCAACACACTGTCCCTCTTTTACCCACACCCTTAAATATCCAGACAGGGAAGGAGCCACCCTGTTAAATTTACTGAGATCAACAGCAGAAGGTTTAAGAATCGATAAATATGTGAAAATGACTCAGTTCTGTAATGCGTTTTGCAGCCTCGTTGACTGCAGGTTCTAAATGTGAATGATGGTGAGGTTAAAGCCTGTTCTTCCACACAGAGGTGCGGCTGTTTCTTTCTATCTGATTGCAGCTGCCGCTTCATCTCTTGCAAAGCCAACAAACCGTGTGTACAGCACTTGTTTACAGACACCCTTCATGGCAATGCTTTTTAACTCCAGGGCGTGACAGAGAGCAGCTCTGACGCATAATTCCAATTCAACAAGTTGAAATAAGAAACTGCAGAAATTAGCTCTGTAGGGAATTTTGATGGGAATATTTTAGGAATTTTTGTAACGCTCCTGTAAAATCTGACATTCTGAATCCTTTTCATTTCTTTTAGTTAGTTACTGTTAATTAGCATTTACAAACAGCATTTACCCCGAAACAGCACTGGTACAACATAGCCATAGTGTAAAGACACTGTGATCTCTGCTTTCACAGGATCTCGAGCACTGAGATTGAAAGTTAGTTTCTAGTTGTATTGTTGTTTGCACCAGTAGATATAGATTTGCCATTCTCCAATAAATCAATAATAGTTCGACTTTAATATAGCTCGACAGATATAGCTACTGAGTGATTAATTCACCGGTCAGACATGGTGGTAGGCTGCTCGTCAATGAACTCCTCGGGTGCAGGGACAAACATGCTGACTGTGCTCGGTGCTGAGAGTAGACTGGTCTTCGTAGGACCTACAATGGAAAAATATCAGTCAGAAAATAACAGGGCAAAAATCACATCAAATTTCCTTTTCACCTTGTAGCACACAATTTGACTGAAGTTTAGATTCAGTGTAATTATTTAAATGAAAATATATTCAGAGTAGCTCAGACAGAGTTTTTTTAAATGAGGGTACTAATCCTGCCTGTAATGTGGCATGTACATAAGAGGGCTTTTATGGTAATTTAAAAGCCCTCTTACATCATCATTCCTCTTACATCATTCCTAAAATAATATAACTGACTAAAATTAGTTAAATAAAAAAGATGAATCACATTTTCAGTGCAATCGCTAACCTGTGAATGGCTATAAAAACATATAAAAACGTCACCATCTATTAGCAGGTGTTTTACTATCCTCTTCTTTTAATTTCAGTTAACTCTCATGGGTGTCTGGTGTTCTTGCATTTGTTATTATGTCACTGTCTCCTCAAAAGGTCAAAACTGAAAATGTCTGCAGCGACTGACCCGTCTCCCAGGTGCAGATGTTGTGCGGTGCGCTGGACTGATGCTCCAGCTGTCTCTTCATAAGCTGGCTCATGGTTAAAGCTCCCAGAGAGCCTCGTTTCACCTGCCGGTACTGAGCTAGAGGTCAGAGAAAGACAAGAAAACAGTACCTGGGTTTAACTGTCTGTAAAACTCATTTCAGTCTAAGCAATAAAGGTTAGCCTGTAGGTCATTTAGGCCTACTCCTGATTAACTAAACCATTATTGTAACAGATTCTGGTGAAACTAGTTAGAAATTAAAGCATAAAACATTACATATTGGTATTTTTTCCCGTGTTCTTAAAAATTTGATCACGTGATGTTATGTGATGTTAATTTAATATTTCAAGCTCCATTACAAAATTGCAAAAAGTGAATCTGTAAAGAAACAAACCTATAAATAATAGGTTAAGGTAGATTAGACATCACACTAGTAATACACAAAAAAAATAATTTAACTGAAGTTGTCAAGCTCCTACTTGACACTGAAGAGCGATGACTTGTTTCAGGTATAGCAGCTTCGAGTGTTGGTGCTGAGGCAGATTCTCGTGGCTTTTCCAAGGTAGACATAACTTTGTGATCTGCAAGACAATGTGTGTGAATGATGGGCGGGCATTGGTATCAGAATATATACCAGAAGTCTTCCAACAATAATCAGTAAAACAATATACAGATGGCTAACATTTTTAAGTGATACTTTAAGAGAAAGAATGTTATATGAACTTTAGCGCTTTGTTACGTAACGTCAATAGAGGCATGATTTGGTGCCATGTGGGCAATTAAAGTACAATAACTTCTGATTCAGTCTTTTACTTTTACATTAAAATCTCATTGTATAATTGGAAAAGTACACACACACAAAAATCAACATGAAACGTGGCAATGAATGGCTGGAGTGGTTAGTGGTTCTGGTAATGGGTATGATCATTTCACTTTGATGACAAAATAAGCATTTCATAATGAAAGAAAGGCAAGAAAATTGATTTTTTTTAAACAACAATAATGACTTAAAGAGATCACATAATAAATGAATAACAATCAGATGAACAGAATTAAGTTAAAATACTGTTAAAAGTTGTAAGTAGAGTGCCCGGTCACAGCAACGTACACAGCTAATTTATAAACGGTTGGTTTAGGCAGCATCTCTGTAGGCTTACGTCAAACACCAAGAAGCAGCTGATGTGAGTCAGCCGAATATAAATAAACTGTGACAACACCTCAGGAATGTCTTTTTCTGGCTTAAAGTATAAATTATTTGTAGTAAATAGGCTACAGTGCTCTAAGTTTAGCTGGAATTAGTCTGCAATAGTTTGATCTCTTAAAATATTCACTTTTGACCACGCTTGTACAAAGAGTAATGAACAAGGTTTTACAAGATTTTCTTAAAAAAGAATTTTGAAATCAAAAACAGCATGAATGGTTTTTGTTCACGTGTCCTTCCTCCTTACCTGTTTCTGCGGTCTGCTCGGCACCCAGCTTGTCGAACGTGTTGAACGAGATGTCCAGGTATTCCCTCTGGATGGCGCTCACAGCTATCTTCCTCTCTTTACGCTGTCGGGGAACAATCTGGATTTTAAACTCAGCTTCATCATTCTCATCTGCGTTGTCAGGTTTGGGGTCGCTGTCTGCTTCGTCGCCCATGTCGTCCTCCTCTTCATCGTCTCCATCCCCTTCTTCTTCGTCGTTGCTGTTGCTCTTGCTCTTCTCTGGTGAGGAAGGCGGCTCAGCTTTGTCTTCGGGGATGTCAAGGAAGATAGTCCTGCCAGAGGGACTGGTGCTGGGTCCTATAAGAGTCCTGATTTCTTCAGGGGTCGCACATGTGTCATCTAGCGAGGTGACAGGGACATGTGGGGACTTTCTCAGCAGGTCTCTCTTCTGCTTTAGGGTCATGGGGCTTTCGTGGGAGATGTTCTCTGATCGGTCAGGGAGCTCCAGAGAGGTGCTGCGAGGCACGCGGATAGGCTCCCTTCCTTCAAATTTCAGCTTTGAGCACCCCTCTCCCACCACAAGCTCTGGGGTCTTTATGTTAGTGGAACAGTCTTCCACACTCACCTGAACAACGGGGGACAGTCGCAAAGTGTTGCTGCTTGCAGGAGAAGCTGAGACTTTTGGACTCCCACTAAACTTGGAGCCTATGATGGTGTTAAGATCAAACTCCTCATCACTTTCCACAATCCTCAGAGGTGGTAGCGGTTCAAAGACCAAGGAGTCGCTGTCAGACATGGAGAGCAGCGAGTGCTTTTCTGGAATTGAGGTGCAGTCAGAGGAGAGGTCAATCAGGTCTTGATCGTCCTTTCCCTGAGCTGATCCCTCCAAAGAGCCCTGATCTGTTTTGTCATCAAAAGTCTCCATGCAGCTGAGGCGGACCTCTGGTATGACGGGTTTGGAGATATCAGACTGGCCGCCTCGAGAGCCACGTCGGTCCACAGGATCAACCCGAATTGAAGAGCCATCAGAGGATCCTTTCCCATGATACCTGTTGTGGGGCGTAGTGGAGGATGGGGGCAGGACCACAGGAGGGACCTGCATGTCGCAACGATCAATGCAGGACTTGCGCCGATGTTCGTCCAGACTGAAGAGAATGGAATCTGTGTTGGAAATATCCAAAGACTTCTGCTTGTGGATGGCCTGTAGCCTCTTCTTTCTGGTGCTCTCCTCCCGCACACAGTGCAGGATGCTATCCTGAAGGGCGCTAGCTTCACGGTACTCTGACAGCTCAATTTCACCTGATGCAAGGAAAGAAAATGAGACAAAATCACAAAAAAATATTATTGTATGATAAAGACTGAATCGATTTGCTTAATATAGAGGAAACTTGACATTGAAAGCCTCTGCCTCTTACTTCTCTTGGCATTCAGCTCTACCGGCTGGTATTTCACAGACTTGCTGCCACCAATTCTCTTCAGGCGAGCGAAGAAGGTCTGTGACTCCTTGTTAGCAGCACCAGTCGGTGTGTCATGGACGTCTGACTCATCAAATACACTGTCCTCTTCTAATGTGGAGAACAAATATGTAAACTGTACTTGAGTGCTGCATTAATGTAGCATTGAAAAGTCATAACCTGACTGACTGAACAATGTTTTTTCCCTCCTGTTCTAGCATCACAATCTATGAGATATACCATATTATGATATCCCAATCATTACAGAAGTCTGCTGCTCAGACGGACAACATTTGTTACTTTTCCCACCTTTTTCTTTCTCGCTATAGCGGCTTATGTTGGAGTTGTCACTGTAGAGTGGTCCTGCTGTAGCATGGGGGCGACAGCTGTGATACTGCGCATTCAGTGTGTTGATGGTGATGTGGATCAAATGGAGGACCACTTTGCTGCCATCCATATCTCTGTAAGGGTACTACAGTGCATAAAAAAATATGTAAGCTCTTTTTGTACAAAAGATTGAAGAAAATATGTCACAAAAAGATAAAAAAATACCTTAGAGGTTAGGTGGCATCATGTAGCAGACTGAATGTACAGTTATTCATGCAATAAAACGATATTAAGTACCTTGTAAAGGATAACTAGAAGTGCTTTGAGCCACATCTGCCGAATGTGTGGTTTGAGGGCCCACAGGGAGCAACGAGGAGGCTGCTGAAAATAGTGCCTCAGCTGGGGACACGTGCAGTACTTCAACACCTGGACCACAAGGGGGAGCAGCTGCTTTCCCAAACCAATATTGTAGTCCAGTACCTGTGAGCAAATAACGCAAATTCACTAGCAGTTGTGATGTTCAGGTACGCTCTCTTGTAATAAGCCTAATATACAGGTGCAAACATTTAGATCCAAAAATGTGAAAACAGATTATATTTCAGTTACTTGTGCAATCCCGGCGATGAAGGCATTGAAGCAGGTGGAGGTGCGCATCTTCTGAGGTGCAATCATGAAACAGCCTTCCTGTTGATCATAGCCCAGCAGCACATACAGATGACGCTTCACTGTGTTGAAAGCCTTGGCACTGCCAATATCTGCCTCAGCACTGCTTTGGTCTTTGGCCATAAATTTCATGAGGACCATGATCAGCTGGTGAACCGTCTGGTGATCGATGCCAGCGTTCTCAGGGAGCAGGTCTCTGATGATGGTGTCGTCCTCGGGAGAAGGGGTCTGGCCTGCAAGAGGGGCTGAAGCGTCAGGGTTAAAGTGCGGGAGAAAACGTGCTGCAGACAGGGAGATAAGATGGGGAGAAGGCAGGGGTGCGGTAGCAGGGAGGATAACAACACAGAGGTGGAGGGGTGTCAGCTCATCCTGTCCACTTCTCTGCCAAGAGAGTGTTCATGGAATATGTAAATGGAGTAAACGCACAACAGACTGTCTAGTTTTTCGTCCGCTTTAGCCCAGAAGGCAGGATGGAAGAAAAATGACTCCCACTATAGACCAAACATAATTTCTTTTGTACAATAAAGTGCAAAAGTCTTGAACCACCCCTCATTTCTTTAGATTTTGCAAGGAAAATAAGTGTAGTGACTTACTCAAATATGTGAAGTCATATACATGGAAATAAAAAAAGAAAAAAAAAGTTTGTCAAACTCTAAAAAGCTTAAAATTCAATATTTCATATAAACACCTTAATTCTCCATCACAGTCTAAACTCTCTTATGCAAGTTTTCCTGTCATTTCTTTTAAGTAGTCTTCAAGAATAGTTCTCTAGGCTTCTTGAAGGACATTCAAAGCTCTTTGGATGTTGGCTGCCTTTTGTTTCATTCTCGGTCAAGATGATGCCACACTGTTTCAATAATGCTGAAGTCCAGGATTTGGGAGAACGCCACTGGCTGAAATATATCCCCAAACCATGACAGAGCCTTCACCATGTTTTACAGATGGCTCTTGTACCTCTCTCCTGCCTCCTCCACAGATATTCACCATGTTAAAGATTCATCACTCCATAAGCCCTTTTGCCACTGATTCTAAATCCACTTCTTGTGTAATTTGGCATAGTTACCCATAGTTAAACAAGCCTTCTCTGCTTGTTTCCCTTGACAGCCACTCTTCCACTGAGACCATTTCTGATGAGGCTTTAGTGATCAGTAGATCAAAAGACGAGTCAGATGCATCTCTCATGTCCTGTTTTAGGTCTTTGCTGGAATTTGTTTCTATTTTTTAAGGGAAAGAATTTCAGATACTGTTTATCTGCTGGAGATATTTTATTAATTTTTTAGGCCTGACACTTCTTTTGTCCTCTGCTAGTATCCTCACATTCTTTTAAGTGAGCCATACACATGAGCCACATAAAGCTAAGATTTGCCAAGTTTTCAGCTAGTAGCTTTTTGTAGATCAGTTGTCAAACGCAGGCTGCAGGTAACAAAGTGCCTAAAGATAGAATTTAAAATTGGTTCTCTGATAAGTTGTTGGTTATGTGTAGACACAACACTAGTTCGTCACTTGAGTTACGTGTCTTTTTTATGTTTGAATGATTCATAGATCATTGTTAAGTGACTTAACATATATTAAAAAAAAATACAAAGAAATGAGGGTTGTGTTGAGACTTTTTAATAATACCGCGGATTTCATATTTGTACATAGTTTTGGCGATAGTCTTACTGTTTTTTTTCTCCAATATGATGTGACCATGAAGACTTGGAATGTTATTTACCTGGCAGGACTTTCTCTATCATATCTCCCAGTGTCGGGGCAGAGAGCTCTTGCCTCGTAAGCCTTAGAGCTAAAAACCACATATGAAGAGCAAGATTTAGGAGAGTGTACAGGGGAGGTAGGCACAGGACACATGTCTGAGCTTCATCGTCATCCAACACATATGCGCACACAAACAGATGTGTATACTTTTTTTTCTAAAAGGTATGAAATCCAAATTTTATCAAGATTGAAGCTATTTGGATCAACCAGATAAACCGATTGTGTTTGAAGACAGCACGAGTATCACATCTCAGAAACTCAGACAGCCTTCTGCGGAGAGCCACAGATAAAACATTTAAGTGAAATGAACGTTGGGAACATATAAGTGAGGAGAGGAACATTGGGGGAATGAAACAGGACCTTGGTCAAACAGTATTTGCAAATAGAAAAGGATTTTTTTAAACGCAAGGACTCTGAAAAAAGGCAACGATCACCACTTTGTGACAGAATCTAATATGGCGGGTCATTTTCCAAATAAAAAGTTGGTTTTTATAGACTTCTATGTCATAGCATGTCAGCCAAAGCACTTAAAAAAGCCTCAAACACTATTTGCAAACACTTTTAAACAACAGACTTTTTAACACAGGTTAGAAATAAGACTGATAGCCTGAGAGCTGATGTCTTCTACTCACGTAGTCGGTTGCTCAGTGACTCAGGAAGTGAAAACGCTCTTTTAGACTGGGTGTCCGTGCCTCCTTTTACACTGTCACGGAGGGAACGCACACTCTTCTGCTGATTCCTCGCGAAACGGGCCCGTCGTATCTTCCACATTGCTGTATCACTGAGGTTAGCTACATTGGTTCGCACAGCTGTAATAGCTGTCAAAGAAACAAGGATTGCAAAGCTTACTTGAAGCACTGTTAAGTTATAAATCGTCTCTTACAGGTGTAAAAAATCTGAATGGGGACATGGCAGATACATACTAGTAGGGAAGGGAAACTCTTTGTTGCAGTCCAGGTGCAGCTGAGCCTCCAGAGATAATGTTTCAAAACGGTTGACGAAAAACTCCCAGCTAAGCGCGGGGATATCTTTCTTCAGAAAGTGCAGGAGTAGGAGTTTACTGAGAATAATGGGACGATCTCTCACCACAGTGTCAAATTGGAAATCCAGACACAGGCATAAGCCCTAAAAATGCACAACACGTACAAATTTCCAATCCTTTTACATACACAGTCCATGAATAAAATTTACAGTTTTCAACACATTAAAGATACAAAACTACAAAAAGACACATTAACGGGGAAAAATATCAAAACTATATTTAAATACACACACCAACATATGCTGTCTTAGTGAGAATACTTTATTTATCATTCACGCAAAATTCTCCATTAAGTTAATAATAAACAGAAATTTTGTTGCTAAAAACTTATCAGATGCAAGAGCAAGGTACCTGAAGGGATGGCCTCTTGATTGTGTCCAGTAGCAGCCTGGCCCTGGTGGCCACAGCGGGGTTGACGTCCTCCACGGAGGCCAGGAAGCAGCAGAACGCGTGGGCCAAGGCGTACTTCAGCAAGTGGTTTTTTGTCACCGCACCAATGTCCAGGAAACGACACAGCACTGCTACCTTCTCGACTGAGAGGATTTCGCGAGAATAGAGAGAGAAATGGATTACTGCTGCAGACAAAGACGGAGCAAGTGAGCTGCCAGATGTCCTCATATAATTACCATGATTCAATAAACAGAAACAGCCCTGAGGTCACAGAGGAAGATGACTGAGATGAGTTCATGTTTTATTTCGCTACTACCGAGTCCAAAATATTTGTCTTCGCACAATGCGATGGTGAAACCAAATCCATTTTTTAAGCAAAGATGATGCTTTCAATAAATAAAGTGATTTACTTATCATTCCTCAGATTCAAATCTAAAAATAGACGCTGCACTCTTATACCCATAAGCTCTTAGCCAATGTGGTGTTGACTGCTAGGTGTCGGCGTGGGCAAGTGTGGGACCGCGCAGTGAGTCAGAACACTAGTTGACTTCATTTAGGAATATATTACATTCATGTGTAGATTTATACCAATATTTCTAACCTACTAAATGGATATAATAACATTATAAGCGCTCATGGTCATGACACAGATCAACAGCATTGCAAGCTGACATTGTTATGCATCAGTTCACTACTTGGATTGACCAAAAAGCTCCTCTCCGCCAATCACAACGTGAAAAAAACCCTCATTAATCCCACAATTCCTCTTTGCTGCCTGTACCAAGGTAACCATGGCAACACATAGGGGAGATGTGGGCAGGCAGTGGTTTGGGAAGCGTATTATATAAGCAGATCCTCCTCTCCTCTTCCTGACGATCCTCTTCATTTACAATAACAACCACAAAGACAAACCATTAGGCCAAAGATTTCAAGTGTTGATGATCACATGTGCACATGAAGCTGCAAACGGTCTGCGGCCATCCTAAGAAGTGACAGAGTCTGAAATTTAACGCTGTTACTTTATCACTCACCAGCTTCAAATCGTATTTTCCAGTCTTTGCTGTTGAAGTTTGTGTTGATGAGGTTCCAAAAGATGTCTGCCCCGTGTGACAAAGACAGGGCGTGGAGAAGCTGCGGCACAGCCAACGAAGCCAGCTGGCAAAATTCTGATTTCAGCATCGACCACAAGCTGAAAATAGAAGAGACACGAGCACAAATTAAATTAGCACGATCAAAATCTGCAAACAAATGCGTCCATGAATGGGTTCCGTTTTTTTTTTTTCTGCATCTTTTATGAGGAGTGCTCTCTGGACACACCAAGGGATGAGCATCTTCTCCTGGATGTATGCCAGAAACTGCAGGTGATCCTTACGGGCCAGGTATAAACACTCTCCGTGGAGACACAGGATCTTCAGGCAGTTCAGCATGTTGAACAAAATATCAGGCTCCTCAAACTTTGACATTTCCTGAAAATACAGAAGACGTGTGTGACTCGCAGTGTACCACATGTACACTCAAATAAATCGAAAGAAACATTTTTGAATGCCACTAGTCTCTGTTTTAATATGCACTTATTCAGAAAAAGCACCTGCAGAATGGTGTATATAAGCTTTAAAGACACAGGGAGCTGCTGGTAGGAGAACTTCTTATCAGAGTTATTCTTCATTGCTGGAAAGAAAGAGAACTGTTACAAACAATTGAACTTTTAATTTTCTCTATACTGTGGCAAAAAAGAAGGAAATAGCTCATCCTGCTCTGTCCACCAATAACAATATCTACCAAGCCTTCCTGCATACTCAAAATATCTCACTAGCTTTCTAAAATTTTGTATGGCTTCATGTACATCACTGTTTCTCAGATTACACTGCTCAGTGGTATCAAACTATTAAACTGATAAACTGTAGTAGCAGTCAAAAGTCACAAGCACCAACTAGCTTGTCCAGTTATCCCTTTAAGGGTGATTGGTATTCATCTGGCAGGTATTTTTGATTTGAACATCAAGTTTTAAACAGAACGGATTGATACACACCTGCGTGATCAGGAGACTTGCTGCTGGGGTTGTCAGTGTGCGTGCCAGTTGGGTTGTCTCCTTCCTCACTTTCATTCTCCACCCCGATGGAAAAATCTGGTGGAGGGGTAAGCAAGGTTTCCTCCAAACAATCTGTGGGCTCCTGTGGAGGAATGAGACTTATTGGAGCTGAGTGAAAGGCATGCTTTATGTTGTGTGCGTACTCCAAAACAAAGGTAGCACAACTTGACACACAGTGTTGTTTTTGGCACATGTGGCGCTACATGCACTCATTCCGAAGCCCTGCCTGTCTAATGCACAAGGTTAATTCAAAGTTGATGCATAAAAATGCATGCTGTGTGTCTCACCACCAGGCGTATCTCTTCCCGGGGGGTCAGCCTCTCCAGGAGCTCACAGCCCAGCTGGTAGCACAGGATGCTGGATTGGCACAGGCTGCACTCTAGGGCCTTCTCATCCTTCTGGCAGGTGTGTGAGCCCCCCCACGGCGCCTGGAAAACATTGTTGATGATGCCCACGATATCCTTCCCCAGGCTGCTGTCTAGACCCAGCATCACACCGTCGTCCTGGAGCTCCATCTGGGACAGCGGGGGGGGGAGACGACCATAAAAATAGAGGAACAACAATTAGAGCACGACACACAAATCTCAAGATCCCACCAGTGGGTATTATTATCATTGTATAGTGTGTATGTGTCATTTTTCTCTACATGAATGACTGAGAAGACTGACTCGCTTAAACTAGACTGTCCAATGTGAAAATGGCTGTACAATAAAACAGTTTATACGATATGATGACACACAAAAAGGAGCATCAGAGACACACCTTTAATCACAATTAAAAACATGCTTTTGTAGTTTTTCATCAGGAAGGTGGTCACCTGTTTTAAGATGAGGTCAAACATCAGAATGAAACAGCCAAGGTTCATGTCATCGTCATCACAGTCCAGGTCCAGGGCGCAGTGACCAGTGGCGTGGCCCAGGTTTTTAAAAGGGCTGCAGCGAAGAGGGCTGCGGAACGGGCTCCGGAAAGGGCTGGGAAAAGGGCTGAGAGTGTTGTGCTGCCCACGACGTCCTGGATCTGACACCACACTCACCTGTGAGAAAGGAGAATGGTCATTAAACTGAAATATGTGTTTCTCTTCAGCTGTTAGGGTCATGTTAAAACGACACAGAGTTGCGAGGCTGTAAATATCAGTTATACACTTGTGTACATCAATATGCATCACATACCTTTTTCATTATGTTATGTTACATTTTGTTATTTGGTCCACAAACAAAAGTGCAAATAAAAGATTTATTATAATTAATAGTGAAGGCAATGCTTGCAAATATTTGACAAAAAGCTGTCAAAATATTCTAAACTGGGCATTTGCGGCTTTTATCACTGCTGTCTCCACGTTTGTTTCCATCTTCCTCACTCCTAATGCTGTCAGCTCCCTGTGCTTATGTGTTTCTGCCAGAGTGTGGTGCTCCAACTCTCTGACTTTAATGCCTCATCTGCACAACTGGGAGACATTCACTAATCAGGCTTGCACAGTATATAATGTCTGCCAGACTGTTCACTTAATCTCATGCACAATGGCATCATGAAACCTTGTAAACTGACTCCTAGTGTGTTCTCTTCAACAGAACAAATGATATATCTCCTTGTGACTCAGGCACACCAGCTCATGCTCCATGCACACGCTGCCTCCAGCAGCCTGACCTGCTCTCTGCTTAACAAGCGCTACAGCAAGCTGTTGCCGAGCCCCTGCCTTCTATCACAAATCTTATAAATTTGAATGTGCTTATCTTTTGAAATTGAAAACACCATCCTAGCAAAAACCAAGGTATGACAGCAAATCTCACAAAGCATGTTTACATCCCTGAAAGTTACACGTGAAATAATGCCGCAGCATCAGCTGTGCATGTCGACCTAACCTGGAGCAATCTGTGCTGATGTGTTGGTGTCTTTGAACATAAATTTATATTACAGCCAAGTTCAATTAATCCCTTAAAGAGAGCTATATTTAGATAGCGATGGTTGCCATGGTAACATACAGTCTATCCCAAATGAACAGTGTAAAATAGAACCAAGAAAAATAGAAATGTGTACACCCCTAATCCGAAAAGACAGACAAAGATCTAATAATAGCTACTCAGCTGAAGATCTGAGAACAGTAAGGTGATGTGTTCTGATCGGTATTGTTGTCAACAGCCACTGAAATGAATGGCAACAAAAGGCTGAAAATTGGGATTGAAGTCTTTTGTCTTATTCTTGGGAGTATTTTTAGCATTGCGGTCCTCCTCACCCTGCGAGCTCCAGTGTTGCCAGTCAGATCTGACGCGCGTGCCTTCCTCTGATTGGCCAGTTCCTTCAAAGAGTTCACTCCATCGGAGAACATCCCAATCAGCAGCTGAAGAGGCACCACGATGTCCAGCTCTGACAGCACCTGAGCTCCAACGAGACACACAAAAATGTGGATCATTTATTCATACTCACTACTTGTGTGGTCTAAATCATAAATCAATCAATCGGCGATGACCGTAACCTGAACCCTATGGTATCAATTCTATAAATGGTTCTGGGGTCAAACAGTCATTCAACTAACACACAGCCTTTTTTTCCTTTTCTCCAAAACATAGGCTTTGTGTAACAAGGCATCACAAGGTTAATATACTTCTCACAAAGTAAATAGATTTGGTGTTATTACTTTTTGTCATGCTTAAAATCATATAGTTGTACATTTCTGTATTACATTTACTTTCAATATATGTAGATTTATAATTATTTTTATTTAAAAAAAAATAGGGAAAATATTTTTGGGGAATACTGGGCTGTGTCAGTGATTATCTTAAAAACTTTGGCTAATAATATAAAAGCTCCATATCTGGCAGAAAATGAGATATTTTGTGATTTTAAGTGAAATGGCACTATGGTGACCCAAAATAAACCTGCTACCAGTGTGACTTTATCACACCACATGACGAGAAAACATCAAACTGAAGCCTAACTTCTGTATTTGCTGTGAACGTGACCTATTTACTGCAGCTAAATTAATGCAATCTCTTGATCACAGTTGTGACAGAAAACTTGAAATTGATCCATGTATACAGGGCAGCAAGCTGTGAGTGCATATGGGATGAAAGGCAAAATCCCTCCTATCTCCAGCCGTCTCATTCTGTGACCCAGATCCATATTCAGCAGGGCCCCTGCCCAGACTCTCGCACTCTACAACAACCTGTGCAATTCACACGCACTGTGGATAGAACGGCGGGATGAGAACTTGACACCGGACGGCGTGTTTTTGTGTGTTTGCGTGTGTTCGCGTTTGTTTGTGCGTGCATGCTTACATGAAGCCACAACAAAGCCTGCTCCTGCACAGACGCGGGGTAGCCAGAGAATCTGCAGCTGATGAAGCCAAACATTTCCTCCATAGAGAAGGGAAGTGGGCACAGCTCAATATCAAACATCTTGCTGTAAATAGAATAACAGCAATACCGTATAAATTCATCTACATAGTGATCCTTTGATAGTGTTACACAATCAGTGATGCTAACTTGTAATATCTTCATTGTTTTTTTTTATTGTGCTGATTTTACTGCAGTCATACTGCTTGTGGTTTATGCCTTATGCTGTGGGTGTTTCTTTAATGCACATGTATTTTTTCTCTGCCCACTGTATGCACTATATGCCATGAACGGTTAAGGGAGATGGATATACCTGAGCACTTCCCGGAACTCTTTGAGCTGGTTGTCGGGCACCTCAGTACGGATGGCCTCCAGCCACTCAGGCATAAAGCACTCCCATAGTGGCTGACTGATGACGTTGTAAGGTATTAGACACAGGATGCGGTTCAGACCCTCTTTCAGCTGTGTCACTGTGCTACATGACTTATCCCAGTAACCGCCCACCTGAGTAAAATGTGCATAGACTAGTTTAGATCACCTCAGTGAAAACTCTCTTTCATGTAAGGTATTAAAATCCAATGATCTTATGATGACGCTGTGATATCTTACCCTTGCAAATTCTACAGGTTTGGGCAGCAGGCACATGACCATGACATCAAAGCGCACTTCACACACTGTCTTTAGCCACTTTGTGACAAACTGGGGCTTCAACTTCTCCACCAGGCTTCCGACTTCGTCATCCATCATGTAGGCGGTGGAGTGAAACCACTGGAAGACCATGCTGACCAGCCGAGCCAGACTCTCTGTAGGCGTGTTCTCATTGGGTGTGCACAGACTTACCTGCAGATGTGAACAAAGAAACTCGGAAATTGAAAAGAGAAGTGATGAGAGGCAATGTGCCATACACATCCTTTTTGCCCGCTCCCTGTTACTGACAGATAAAGCGACAGCCTGTGATTACACACCAGGAACCAGATGCCAAACTGACTTAGAAGGCGCTGGTCGTGCTGGTCGTCCTCCTTGTTATCAAACTCGATGTTGTCCAGAGAGTGGTGGGAGGCAGACAGGCCCATCTGACGTCGGCGGTTCAGCTCAAACTCACGCTGCTCGGCATGAATTTCTGCCTCTTTTAGAAGGCTGGAGGTATACAGAAGATGAGAGGGATATGAGAGGGCACAGAGAGAAGGTCATATGTGAGATATAGCAAGGGAGAAAGAGCAGAGGAGAAAATCTCACTTTTTCTGAGGCAGCATTGTTGTCTTTATATTTGTGTTGAAGTGTGCTCCACAGAGTCGCAACCATATGCCCTGTAATACCGTGCATATACCTGATAACGGCTTCCACGGTGCACACTAGCTCCTCCGCTCCGCACTCACGGGTGTTGATGGGAGGGGGCGAGGTCTGGTACAGATGGGTCTCCGCCGCAGCCCCCACCTCGCTGCTGTGGTGGTTGACATGGCAACGCTTGCAGTAGCGGACAGGCCGGTTGCCATGGCGCCCGCAGCAGCCGGCTGAAAAGCAGGTGACCACAGCCCTTCTAACATGAGAGCTACAGTTCTACAGTTTGAAGCCAAGAAACGAGGGGGGTGCAGAGGGAAGAAAAATCAGTTTGTTTCTATTCTTGTACAACAGAAAAATAGAAGAAACACTTCCAATAACGCCTGATGACAATCGTCTAAAAATAAACATCTCTCAGGCTTCAAAGGCAACTCTGACAATGAATATCACCCTCTTCGAGGATACATGGATATGTCCACATCTAAAGCAATAGAACAAGTCTTTATGTGACCCCGCAGTGTCTCAGGTTTCTAAAAATAAAAAGCATGGCACTAGAGAGCCACCCTAATCTGATCAGTCTCTAATCTTGTGCCATTTAGAGGCATGAATTGCTCCCTATCAAATTAACATCTCTGGCCTCGGATGGTGAGTGCTCTTATTCATCCATGTTGCTTTGAACAACAAAAAAATGCTACACTGATAATACTCATACTGTTGTTTTCACATTACGGCTCTTTAATATCATGCATAAGTAGCTTAAAATGACAAGTAATGCCTCAGTTCTGAGTAATATGTCTCAGCTAACATTGAAAGAGCTAGCATAAATCTCGGTTGGGGAATGATTGGAACAAAGGCTGTTCAAAAGGGGAGGTGGTGAATTATAAAAGGCTGGGCAAACCATGGTGGAGGCCAGCTGTTTCAGAGGACAAAGAGAGGCAGCTGCTGACCTGACGGAAATACCTGAGATCATCATCACTCACTCAGTTTTCCCAGGGTCTCCCAGGAAACAAGCAGGAAGCACTCAGCAACAGCAAACAAACATCAGGCCCCAGCAGCTTATTTTGAAAGGTCTTTACTGAGCTGCTTCTGTGAGTGGACTCTTCAATGCAGAACACGTTTCAGATTCACCAATAAATGACCTAGCTATGGATCACAAATAAAGTGAATCTAATTTCATGTTTTCACAGATCAGGCAAGTCCTCTATGTTTTACCAGTGTACTGTTTGATGTGGAGACTTTTATTATTGTGAGGAAGTCAGGTTAATAAGTAATGGCAATGAATGAGAGTACACAGCGCCATTAATGTCATTATGCAGCAGTGTAAACGGCTTACCTTCTTTTGACAAATGGCAGATATCTCTGCTGCAAGAAAAATAAATAGAACTGAAATACAACTGTTTGCAAACAACATAAGTGTGTCTTGAAAATTGGTTACATTATATTTTTGTTCTATTTTCATTGAAATTAGAACCTCAATATAGACTATATGGCAGGTTGGAATACAACGCATAGTGTCTAATAGATTTA
>VOQK01021738.1:34878-47769 GCA_015052645.1 Benitochromis conjunctus
TCTTTCCTTAATTTTTTTTTTTTTTTTTTTTTTTTTTTTTTTTTTTTCTTTTTTTTTTTTTTTTTTTTTTTTTTTTTTTTTTTTTTTTTTTTGGCTTCTTCTGTTTGTTTTTTTTAAATGTCACTCAAAAAGTAGAGTTGCAGCATTTGGAGTTACATGGCAAGTGAGAAAGGGGATTTCTTTTTTCTTTTTTTTTCAGATTTTTAACATGGCATAAGAACAGTATAACGTACCATCATGTGACTGATCCCCTCAAAGTTATACTCTGTAGGATTTAAGTCAGCGTAGATTCATTAAATTGCGTAATCAAAGCTGCGTTATTTATACAGCATAAACTCAAACAGGACTTATAGACAACGACAAGACCGTATCTCAGAGTATGACTTTTTCACTGCCCATATTTCATATAGAAAACATCATTAATTTGAACAATGAACATAGACATAAACATCGGACGCGCTCACACACACACACACACACGCGCGCTGAACATATACACGCAAAGACACACACATATGTGCACACATACGCACAAAACGACACGAGAAAATTACAGACGACACGGAAAACACATGTAGAAATGCACTGATACAGACGCATGACATACGTTTACTGTCAAACCCTGCGCTGCCGTTGCAAAATCGTGGACTATATGTGCGTCTCAGTCGCTCAAAGCACGTGTCTCCTTCATTAACATGTTAACAGGTGTGTGAAGCAAAAACAGCTGTGCTGCATCTGAAATAATGGCCAAACAGTGTGTTGCGACGTCAGTGATGCTAACTAATGCTGAGAGAGCTCAGTCTGACGAAGCCGTGCCTCATCTTTAAGAAAGCATCTAAACTTGCTGGTAAAGACATAATGTAACCCTCTAGCTGACCTAAAATTGGTGCATGAATCAACAACCTACTCCTTTGGCTATTTCTTTTCTGCAAAGATGACACACGCCTGCTCCACTTCTCAAGGCTCGCAACTCCCACTTTGCAACTCTCTCTCCCTTTTGATTTTTCCTTCTATTTCTTCGCCCCGGGCTTCAGAAGGCACAGGTGTATGGATAATCCTGGAGTCCCCGCTGAGGAATCCAGACTCCTCTAATGGTGGGCAGAGTGATTTTGTTCTGCATATCTGAGGCTAAGAGACTGTGCTTCGGGAAAATATCAAATATATCATACTGAGTGACTCTTTTCTCACTCGCACGATACCGCCCCGCAGAGGCACAATCGTCACTCGAGTTAATGCCCATTCCCAGAGTTGCCACCCCAGTCACGCTCAATCTGTGCCCTGAGAAGCCACATCTGAAACAGCCCAGTGACTGCTGGTGAAGGACAGCCCTTCAGCAAAGTATGGAGTATCCAGAATACTCTGTGAGCACCACGGCAGAGGAATAATCCTTATGGAGGGCTGAGGAATTGTGTAGAATTGAGGCCAGCTTCCAATCTCAAGTAGATTGCACCCTCAGCTGATAATAATGATAGAAGTGAGGCACACAAGTTCAGCCTCCAGTAATCCCACCTTTTTTCAAATAAATTAGCTAATAAGAAAAGACAGTGCCTCTATTCTCACTGAAGCTGGCGGGTAGTAATACTACAAACACAAGAAACATCCTATCTCTGCAGAGCGCGTCTGGAAAAATGAAGCTCCAACTGGAAAGAGAGGGGGAAAAAAGAGGAAATAGTGCTCTATTAGATTAGACGTGTTCAAAATGGCTGCCTTCTTGACCTATGTTGGAAGAGGAAATAACATGCTGTTCCCTTCACAGCACCCAAGAGAGCAGGCTGACCCTGCAAGTGCATAGCTGGAGGAGCTGAAGTCCAGGCCCTCTGGGAAGGACACAACAAACCACCCCAGGAAAGCGTTCATCTAGCAACCGACCACTGAATCAATAAACATCACTGAGCCAACTATCTGTGCGGCTGCCTTAAAAATACAACACCATAACTAAACAGGAAATCTGCTACAGTCTGTATCTTTCAGAGCAGAACAGGCGAGGCAACATCTGACGTGGTGGCCACTTCCCTAACTTCCTGCTGACGTCATAAATTAATATGAGACATTGAATTGTGTCACTGTCATGCCTTTGAGAAAGTGTGTCAGAGCGACCTGCTGTAATTAATCTTATCTGATTGTGAAGGAAGCTAATATCAAACATTCTACAATCTTTACTTCACCTGGTGGCTCCAGAGCAGGGTACTTACCTGAGCAGGGTTTGGGAAAAGTATTTCAGTGTGTTTGCAATGTCTGTTCCGGAGGGCACTGGGTAAATATTGTGTTGCACACGGTTGTGATACTCTTGCAAGTATCGTATCTTAGAGGCAACTGGACAAAATAAAGAGCAGAGCAACAAGCAAATCAACACTAGTGAGATATGATGCACGAGAGCAAAGACATATGACACATAACTGAACAGGTTGTTAGGTAGTATTAAACATGAATCCTTCAGCTATTAAGTTAAACAAAGAGTCTGTTTTCCCATGGTTCTCTGGCCTTCGCAGAGCAACCTTTTTTGGTATAGCAGCAGGTCACAGGAAGCCCTAGAGGAGGCAGTAACCTACTGCTTACAGAAACAAGTTCACGCACGAAAGGTTGCCAGTTCAAGTCCCAAGACAAGCTGGGAAAATGTGGTCATAGCGAACATGAAAGGGGGCTTAAGAAGTAACACAGAGGAACATTTCTGTAATGAGCCCAGCTGGCTGCTCTATATTGAAGTAATCTCTGTAGTTTCAGATATGACTGTGCTGTTTGTTGTTAGGAGTTCAAATATGTTGAAGTCAGTGATCGCTGACCCATTTTCTGTGACTTTAGGCAGGAATGTTTATCTTCCTTCCTGACCTGTAAATGACAAACCCCAAAATAAAAATAACAGCTGCGGGCTTGGAGGATTGTCTGGTCAAAGAATGTGCTGCAAAAAAAAAAAACTGCAGCACATCAGCTTTCCTGTTCATCATAAAATTAAATCTCAGGGGAAAAAAGTACTAATTTATAAATATTTTTCTTTCAAAACACCTTATAAGAAGCTATTAGTCGCAACAGCAGATTCAGCGTTTTCTGTTCATTCCCTCACTTACTGGGTACCAAACAACAGGAGCAATATTCAACTTTTAACCGGCTGATGGGGCTAGGGACCCCTAACACTGAGTTTGACCCCGTGTTTTATCTATTATTTACGGTAAAGAATCAGAAGACAGCGTTTGGTGTCCACCTGTTCACAAGCAGCGAAGTGGAATAAACAACAGACGTCAATAGAGTGTGATCAGAACCCACGATTGATCAATATAAAGCCACCATATTGTTCAGTAGCCTGTCAGGTCGACCTTGAGACCAGCATTACACTTCGCTTTTCCCACGCGCCTCAACCAGCCACGTCAATCAAATCAAATAAATAACAAGGATCACAGAGCGATCCGGACATGAAATTATTCCATCAACATGCAGAGAAACAGAGGGTGATTCAGTGGCTCTCTGTGTGCACTGAGACCTCCAGCCATCCTCTGCAGTGAGAGGACGTGTTGCAACCTGACTTGGCAACCGCGGTTTCATCACCAAGGACAGCTCCCCTTGTTCGCTTTCTTGGTTAAACCAAAAAAAAAAACAAAAAAAAATCAGTTTCCAGCCCCCTCACGAGACAAAACAGAAACACACACGCACAGATACACACAGCCGTACTTACACTGCTCTGCCTTCGTAGACATTTCGCAGACACTTGGGGAAACATAAAACCCAGACTGTCAGTTGTTTTGGTAGGTTTTTCCCTTCCCGGCGTTGTGTTTCCCTCAGTCGTGAAAAAGTGACTATGCCCCCTTGCAGCCCAGGCTCGTCTTGATTGTACCACTTTGCACGACGGATTTATACACTGTGGTGTTTTAGCTGTGCTTCGGTCGCTTTTGCGATCTTTGAACGGAAATAAAGGGAGGGCTTGTTTTGTAAATCATTTTTATATATTTTTTTTGAAGGGGTGGGGGGGGATTTTGCTTTCTCGTTGCAGAGATGGGTGGTGACATATATGTGACACACCATACCTTTCCAAATGGACTGATCCGCCTTTGACAAATTGTCATTCAAGAATTCCGACAACCCTATCAGCGCTGTTTGGGCTGATTATAGGAGGGAAATACTAAGCACATCCGCTTATTTACCTCAGTAATGCTTTACATGTGTGTATTTGTAATGCATGAAATGCTAAACATGCAACAGATGGTTGTCGCACCTTCTTAAACATAATGTCCTTGAGAAAACGTCGTGGTTTTTCCTCCCTATTTTATATAAATACATCTGATTGGCAGTGTGTCCTAATATTTTTATGCTGATATTTAGTCATATTAATACTAATCTCCACTATCAGCTGGGCGCTTTAAAGAGTAAATTGTTATCCAGTAACACTTTCGAGCTATAAATGTGCATGTGTATGAATATTTAAGCCTCTGCCTAATTGCAGCATTTCTCATTTAAGTGGCACTTCCGCTACTAGATGCAGGACTGGACGATAAACAGACCCCAGGGTCTGAGGTCCTGACAGACCCTTCCCATCATGGTTTCTGCCAAGAATTATGTGTGTCTATACTCCTGACTGATGAAAATTACATCTCCAAAGTGTGTTAAAGCACAAATTGTGCCTTTTTTAAAAAAATATCACCCTCAAAACAGTCAATAAAGCGACCCTTGCCATATCTCAGAAATAAAATACACAATAGTTATTATATGTAACTATTTATGTGGGAAAATAGCTCAGTCAGACTTCAGTTTTAACAAAGGTTTTACTTTTTTTCACGACATTTTACACAGTGGAGAGAGGTTGTCTGCAGAGTTCCTGTAGAAATCAATCACGTTGAGGTATTCTGGCCTTGTCTTCGATATTCTGGGATATGATGCATGATCCACCCAGCTGGGGCCAGGAGAGTCACAGCAAACATGCATAAGGCAAAGGTAGACTGCTGTAAGAAAGTCCAAGAAAATAGAACCATGAATGTTTTATTCACCGACACTGCAAATATAATCAAATACATGAAAGATTACAATACACATTTCAATGCAGTGTTAGTGTTAGCTCTCAAATATCTTCTTTCATATGTTACGTTGAACAGAGAGGACTAAGCACCCATGAAGACAACAGAGGGTCCCACTCGTAGTGACTCATTGCGTGATATAACTTCACCTCCACCACCCACTTATATATTCCTGCCATGATATCCCCTCTGTACCTCTCCACAATGGTATTCCTAACCTGGGATGAGTTTTGTAAAAAGCCCCTGTGGATGTCCCTTAGGACAGATTAACAGATTTATAGTGGCATAAACACTTCCTGCTATACTGCAGTTCCATCATAGGATCCCTTTACAGAGGCCAGAGCGTTGCACTGACTTATAAATAACAAATGAATAAAACATCTCTCCCACTCTGCAGACTGGGGGAATGCAGTTCGCTTGAATTCTTCGCATTAAGGGCATTTGAACCATCACAGACACTGACTTCCCACGACAGACTTTTTTATATTCTTTGCATTTTTATGCCACCATAGTTCCTAAAATTGCATTACTTGTGGTTTAGCATCCATTCAATGCAGGAAAAAATATTGCTACAGTCCCTGCTTTTGTTGCAGGACATTATACAGTGTTGATATCCAGGGATGTCTGCCTGTTTAAGTACATTTACAAGAACAATAAAATTTGGTCAGTCCTACCACTGGCCCGATCTTTTCCTTGGGTGGCTTGCTGTAGATGGTTGACCTCTGATTTTGCTTAATGTTCTTCAGCAGCAGCAACCTGGTTAGTGTGGGTCGCCAAAAAAGCAAGGACATTCTTCTTGAGACAGTAAATCTCGTTCACAGAAGAAAAATGTGTCTCTGGAAACTTCTCCTCACATCCTGTGAGATACTGACAGATGGCCTGTAGTTTTATCTAATTCCCATCACTCTTCCTGGGAGGAGTTACTTCCATTGGTCGTGTAAACTTACAGAATGAGTTCTCATCACAGCAAATGTGGTCTTGGTTGTGTGCCTGAAGATTAAAATGAACTGAAAGTGGGAAATACTGGTTACAAAACACTGATTTTAAGCCTGAACGAGCACCCAAGGTGTCTTTTTTTAATGCTGAATAGTCATTAGTTAAGCACACAAAGTCCTAAATTAAGAACACAGCAATCAATTGTTGGCAATATACAACATTCTTCTCTTTAGAAAGTACACAGGACACAGAGTACTGAAGTAATAATATGCATTTGATGGATTTTTGATCACATGTAACTAATATTGATAATACAACAACAACATTCAATTTAATTCAATTCAAGTTTATTTATATATATGGTACCAGCTCACCACAATAATCACCTGAAGGTGTTCTATACTGTAAGATAAAGTCCCTTACTACAGTATTGGAGAAAACCTCAACAATCAAGCCACCCCCAATGAGCATGTACTTTGTAACCGTGGGAAGGGAAAACTTCCTGTTAACAGGAAGAAATCACCAGCAGAACCAGACTCATGGAGGGGAAGCTATCTACAGAGGCCAACTGAGGGTGAGGGGAAAGAGAAAACATGAAGTCCAGTAGCAGCCTGAGACTATAGCAGCATAACTAAGCGATGGCTCAGGGTTAGTTGATCCAGCCGCAACTATTTCCTTTATCAGAAAGCAAAGTTTTGTGTCTAGTCTTAAAAGTAGAGAGAGTGTCTGTCTCCTGAATCCAAACTGGGAGCTGGTTCTACAGGAGAGGATAGTTGAAGGCTCTGCCTCCCATTCTACTTTTAGAAACTCAAAGAACCACAAGTAAGCCTGCAGTCTGAGAACGACGTGCTCTGTTGGGATAATATGATACTATGACATCTTTAAAACACAATGTGGCCTGATCACTGTGAGCAAAATAATTTTAAAGCCAATTCTTGATTTAACAGTGAGCCAGTGAAGAGAAACTAATGTGGGAGAAATATGATCTCTTTCATGTTCCTATTAGTACTCTTTGCAGTGTTTTGGATTAACCAGAGACTTTTTAGAGAACATTTAAACTATCAATAACTGTATTGCTCCTATCACTACGCAACTTGCATATTAATACCATATATAGATAGAAATTTTGTGTTTTCAAAAATATATTATGATATCAGAGCCAAAACCGATAGTCTTCACATGTCAACACAAAGACAGGACTATCCACTTGTCTGAGTACATCTCTTATATTTCTGTTCTGTTCCATTCTATTCTGTCCTTGTGTTTAATAGCTTGGAGGACAGGCTGTCTGAATAAAACCAAAGACATTTAACTTTGTCATTTAAGGGTTTTCCTTTTGAATTCCTTATTGAGGGTAATTACAGGGTAATTGTAGATTTATGTCAATATGACAAGTCAATTTGGCCTTTAATACATAAAAACCACAGATTCTATTAATGCAACTAATAATAACAAAACGGTGTCCATTGTTTGTGATTATTTTAAACCTATAGTGTACATACCAAAAAGGTTTGGTACTCACATTACATGTATTCTGTCGCCCTCAACAGGATGCAGTAAGAACTTGATCTAGCTGGGAAGAAAAATAACCAACTTTATCCCTGAAGTCTTTACTACTAGCATACCTGTTCACATAATAGTCGACGTTGAATAAGGAAAATATCCCAAATCAAACATTGTTGTGGGATCAATACGTGTATATATTCCAAGCCGTTAGCTTTAACATAATAATCAAGGCGAAAACTGGTGGCGCAGCCTGCATCATAGTAACGTCATCTCATAGGTCTGCCTCTAAATGAAAGAGGGAAAGGTTAATAGACAATAAAACATGCACTGCGATGCTTTGTCTGGATCATTTTCTATAATGTTACACTTAAAATTGTATACCACTGTTCGTCACAGCTCCTGATTCTCCTGCGGAATTACTGCCAATGCCATCAGTTATGTAAAACGTAAAGAGAAGCTGAGTGCTTTCTGAAATGATAACCGGAGCGCTGTCTTGACCATATGATCGTGACACGTACGTAGCCCATTTCTGACTACTTCCACCAATTAAACACTAGAGGACGCTCGCAAACGGTATATTGCACAATCTGCTGTGAGTACTGACGGGCCTCTTGAACAGTCGGCATACAGCAATGAGAGTGTTAAGTTGACCTAAATTCAAAGAAAGATAGACTTTGCTTCCAAAATTAAGACGTTTCATAGCGCGAGCAAAGCGTGCCTTTTAAATTTCACCGGTATTTAATCGATTCCTGCAGAATCTGTGCAAAATTTCAATATCAAGCGCGAAATGGGAAATGCTTTATCCATTGGGCATGTAAGTTACTGCACAACAAAAATGCAAATCTCTCAATATGAAGGTTTTATTTTGAAAAACATAACCGGAAGTTTATTTCTTATTTTGGCTAGCTTGAAACGGGTAGCGTTGGGATAGGCCATAACAACCACCCAACAAGGCGTTGTGCTACTAAGGGGAAATACCGAACCGAACCGAGATTTAAAACGGATTGGGTTTAGTTTTTAGTCGAGATAGATGCTGAAAAATCACCGGAAAGTCGACGCAAGTGGAAACTATTGCACATTAGAGACCAAAGGTTGACGTCGAGCCGTGCGTAATGAGCAGAGTTGGGAAAAGAAGGTGTTGAGCTGCATTTTTTTTCTCTCTCCCTCTCCTTCTCTCTGCCTGAGACAAGTTGGATCGGAGTACTGCCTAAACTACGAGGGGAAACGAAGAAAAAATAATGCCTGCGAAGCTCCCCACTTTCTGGTAAATATCTTTTAACGTCCGCTTTTCAACAGTTGCATCGCATCTTGCTCAAAGTAAATTTCCGAGGGCTGAAGTCAAAGCGACACCGCAGAGATAGCTTACCCTAGCCTCTTAGGATATGCTACTAATTACAGGGCTGTGGTGAATATGACTCCTCTGGCTGGGCTGTCGCCAAACAATTTGGACATTACTTCCCTTTTTTTAATCAGCCGCGAAAAACATTCCGCTTTAATTTTATTTTTTTTTCTTTGCTCTTAAAGACACTTTTGACCAATGCTTCCGCTGAGCAGCGGTAGCCCAGAGAGCAACAATAGCTCCGTGATAACGGCAGGCTAACAAAGCCTTTGCAAATAATTTGATTTATTTTCATACGGGCTGGAGAAGAGTGCTCTTATTTCTTTTCTTTTTGCGTGTGGCTGGATTGGTAGAGAAGTTCAGGATAAGTGTGATTTTTGTTTCACTTTGCAGAAAAACCTACATGTTGCTGATTATTGCATCTGTGTGACACAGTAGTTGACAGACTGAGCTTTGGGGACAGCTTAAACTGCAATTGCAGCCGCTATGTAAAGATGAAGACTTATTGTCTGGCTAGGGCTTATAATAATTTCCACAAGTCATACAATTATCACCATAATAGATTTAGATACCAATGACTGCTGTAAATTTGCACATACCAGCTTTGCATTGTGTAGGTATCTGACATTAACCCACCCAATAGAAAATTAGTGTTGCTGTAGCTAGGTTTTTGTTTTTTTTTCCTAACAACGTATGTGATGTTTGTTGGCATTAGCATCCGTGTAAGTGATGAGGAGCCATATGCAGTCTGTCATAATCCCACGGTAATCTCACTGAAATTACGGGTAGACTCAGCAGTCAGTCCGTTAACTCCATCTTTTTTCAAAAATGCAGCCTGTCTGTCTTTGCAGCTCCTCACTTGAATAAAGGTGCCTTCCCCGTGCGCTTTAGTGCTCATGTTTACCATTTCGCTGGGTTAAGTATTTGTGTCAGTGCTTCAGAGCTGTATAATGACATGTAATTATCAGAGTTACATGCTCAGAAGTCCATGACTGGCATAAAAAGGCAGCGAGCTTGCAAATACTTGTCACTCAGTGATTGAATGAGCCACACTTTGCCCTGAATGCTGTTTTACCCTGGCCAGTTGGATGGAGAACTCAACAATGAGCATTGACATCTCACTTAAAATAAGCACCCATTGTTTCCTGAGTTGCCATTCATTCTCTGAAGATCGACTACTGGGTTATGTTTGCACAGTCATTAAGTGTAGGCCTACTTCACATGACAGTTCTGTTCGGTTTTCGATTGCAAGCACACCTACAGGATGACATTCATCTGTCCAGTGTTTGTCAGATGAGTTGCCATCATGTATTAAATCAAACGTCTAAGAGAAAACAAATTAACTGTGAGGTAGCTGTGTTTGATATTTGCCATTTTGTTTCATGGCCTCTAGAGCAAAATGTAATCAGCTGACAGCGTACTCAGTGAAATGTCAAATATGCACCATTACGGTTCATATTGTTAGTTGACACAGGCTAATCCTGAGGCTGCTCACCATGAGTCATCATCGTGGGGACTTTTGTTTCCTCTCTCCGTTTCTGTCATTTCACTGTGTTGTCTGTTTTCTAGCTTGTTCCGATTTTTCTATAGTTTCCCATGGCTCTCCTGCCAGAATCTGTAATCAGCTGAATGGCCTGACGCAACATTATGCTGATTTACCTGATTGGCAAAAAAAAACATTGCCGACATAAGCGGTCTGCTCTGCCTCTGATTTTGGGCTCTCCGGTTATCATTTCAGACAAAATATGACTATTATTTTAAGAGGGCGGACTTCCAGTCGGGTATCTTGCTGCAAGATATGTGCAGACACATCAGTGCCATGGAGGTCACTCTGTGTTAGAGAGTTCTGGTTTCTGCTCACTGCTGCATTGCTTTTTTATGACCTTTCAGAGCATCCTTGATTGTATCAAATATCAAAAAGAGTCAGACAATCTGTAACTGAAAGCTGTAATTCTGTACAGCTCGGTAAGCAATGGACGTAATACGCAACTTACCCCAGAGGTCATTTAATAGGTTTTGTGACAGCAAAACTTCTTTTCATCCTCCAAGGCCAGCGTCTTTCTTTTTTCTTGTGTGTGAATCACAAAAATAAACTGTTTCTTCTGTGATTCCTATTGTGAAGTGGCTACATATATATGTCAGCACTGGACTAATAAAAAAGCCTTTCGGAAACATTAAATTGAAGAGCTCTGTGTGTGTGAGAGCTTTAATGCATGACACTGCTGTGTAATTGCAGACAGGAAAGTGTTTGGGGAGGGTATTTCAGCATTTCATTCAGGCCTGACTGTGGCACTGGCTCCTTTCCAGAAGATTAGGGCATTTAGCCACTGAACCAAACAAAGACGTCCATCAAAAAGTGGACATTAGTTTTCTTCACAAGATTCACAGTGGGACTAGTAGAGTACACAGCGCACAGGTTTCTTCAAGCTGTTTGAGCAAAGACGTGCGCACCTTTTTAGATTAGTAAGCTGTTATAAAATTACCGGAGAGGAATGAAATGGGAAATTCTCAATCATCTTCGACGCTGGCCGAGTAATTCTCCACATCACCTTTAATTTGGTGAAATCTTGTCAAGCCCATTCTAGCTTAATTACCGCTGCCACTTTGACTTCAAACGCCGGTTGCGTGTGTGTTCCAGTAGATGAGCTTGGGTTTATGGAAACGACTTGTGAAAAGGCTGCACTGAAATAATAGAAATGCGCTGCTAAAATTTTGGGTTGCGTACAGGACTGAAGACCTGCGTACCCACCTCTTCCATTTTCTCTAGCCATGATGAGGATATCCACATAAATGATTAATAAAGAGCCCTGACAGTCATTTGAATAATACATTGCTCCTGTTCGTGTGCCAAGTCATTTTTGTATGTTCAGTGGACGCCTGTTCTTCTGTCTTTTAAGCCCCTTTAACTGGCTGATTGTTAAAATAACATAAGAGTGATCCAGATGACTGAGGCAAGGTGAGCGGTTGGAAAGGGTGCATATGTGTCCATGACAGCGTGTGCGTAGAGATAGGTGGGGGCAGGGAGTGTCTCTTGTCACCTCTCATTAGGGACGCATAGTCCAGCTCGGCTGGTGTCTGCCTTCCCCCGTCTGTGGGACTGCCCTGCTCTGCTCCCAGCCTGAGCAACAACAGAGCGGCTCAGTGTTTCAATCTAAACTGCAGGAAAGTGTCTTAATGTTTGACATCAGAGAGATTATGGCCGAAATGCTTCTTGAACGTTGTGAGTCAGGTCTCTGTCCTAAATTATGCTTTTAGAATTCAGCACTGCAGCTAAAGTTAAATTTGGTTCGCTAATTTGAATGAATTAAAGCCGCCTTGCTGGGAAGTTGGCGTGGTGTTCAATGGCTGCGTTAGTTGCTTTGTTTTATTCTGCCTCTCCTCTGCTCCTTAGAGAACCCCAACCACCACCACCACCTTCTGCCTTTTTGTAAACAAGACAGTATATATCTCAAGGGCTGCTTCCTCTCTCCTACATATTCAAATTCAATTTCTAATTTTGTCCAAATTAATTCCCTGTGAAGATGGGGGGGCTTATTTAAAGCAGTCTAATGAAATAAAGATCAACCAATGTTTTTACTGGAGTGCTCTAGTGTGACTGCCTGGTGACTGTTTGTGTGTGGAGTAAGAGGCTGTGGTTTTCCATTGAACCCTTGGGAGGTTGTGGAGTGGTTCTCTACAGGGGCAGACAATATGATTTATTAGTATGGTAGGCAGGAAAACCAGCAGTCTGAGATAAAACAGATCTCCCATCACACTCCAGTTCTAAGTTTGGTCTAACATACAAAAGACTCTAAATGAGAATATATACATGTGACTCTTTTTGTATTGAGTTATTTAAAGGACCACAATGAGGATTGCATTTTCAAGTCTCTTAGTAATGTTTGTAAAGGGACATTTTTATGCCGAGATGTGAGTGCAGTGGGAATTTGGGACTCTTCCCCTCATCTTTGGTTGCAAGAAGTCGTTTGCAAAGTCTTTGTATTTGCCTGCATTTCTGAATTGATTACTCATAAACTGCAATCTAACTTCATCTAGCTTACAGTTATAGATAAACCCAATCTGATCCAACTAGTGAAACGTCTTTTCCAACTTTTTGCACTTCTATAGTGTTTT
>VOQK01021739.1:1419-15080 GCA_015052645.1 Benitochromis conjunctus
CTCTCTGAGTTCTGGGACACAGATACACAAAAACACACAGTAATGGATGCATCCTGTGGTTCTCTTCAGACATTGTTCAGCAGAATATTGTCTCCCAGACAGTTGGCAGTAAATTGGACTGGTTCTGTCTATACTCCTGTTTCTTATCAAACAAAGCCAGACGTTTCTTCGAGACGCTCAAGTCTCAAAGAAATGCCTGGCTCATTCACGACTGGAAATCTCTTCAGGGCGCTATTTTTGAAATCACACTTGCGTCGCAACATTATTTGCACAAGTTACCTTTAACACTGTCATTAAGGATAATAATGACAGTGTTAAAGTGAGTTGCTGCGTCGTGATTTCGGCTGTATATTCAAATAAATAAAACGGTTCATAGTCTCAGGCTAGAGTTCTTGTAATCAAAAGGTTGGCGATACAAAGCATTAATAGCTGACGTGGCTTAGCATTAGCTGAGCCAGCAAATGTGTTGTCGATGTTCACGCTTTTTACTAAAAGCATTGTTTCATAAAACACACACGTACACACTCTCTCCCGCATAGGTGGATACACAGAAACGCATGAGCCGTACACACACGATGCACACAGGCTTCACCACTTAGTCCAAGCGCAGTAAGATTATAGCATGGGGATTTATGAAGCTGAAGGGCAAACTGTTATTATATGGAGGCATAGAAAATGAGCGAAAGAAGAAATGCTATCAAAATGCTGACATCACATCTTTTAATTCCTTGCTGTAATTACCAGGCTATGTATAATTGATTTGACTATTCAAACCACTTCCCCTTTACAAAGTACTTTGAGGGAGGGATACATATGCTTTAATTCATCAGAATGCAGTGATCAAAACAGAGAAGGCACACACACACATGCTGATCACAAAACACTGTACACAAATTAGAGTAAAATAAATACAAAAATTAATGGGATAAAAAAACAAAGCAAAAACCAGTTAAGATACAGATTAAATTAAAATAAGCAAATATATAAATTCATAGTTATATGTATTGAAGCCTCTGCCTCTCAGCTGTGATAGGCTCCAGCGCCACCCCGCGACCCTGAAAAAGGATAAGCGGAAGCGAATGGATGGATGGATGTATTGAAGCACAATAACTGAGTAATACCAACCTGACCACGTGAAAAAAACAAAGAAGTATTTGCTCAAAACACTACCTCACCGCAACTGTTTGGAGTATGATTTGTCACACAGAGACTGTATAACTGTGAATAATAACCTGAATTCATCAGAAGTTGAATTGGCTAAAAGGTCTCAACATCAAAAGAAGACCTAAGGAAGACGGTGAGTGCATGACGTCAGCGACATGAAGCGAATTCTAAATTTCTACAAATTTATCCTAATTTTGATCAGTTTTAACCATAGATTTTAATAGTTAAAATAAGATGCCAGATCAATATTAAGAATGAATGCCACAGATTTTGGTGTACAAATATGTGGAACCAAAACTTTAATACAAAACATCACAAGAAATATTTCACAAGATGAAAGCATTTTCTCTAACTCACGAGGTAGGAAATTAACATTGTTTCTCTACAATTACCTGGTACATGCTGGAATAATCTTATGTGGTTAAAGTTCAGGCAAAAAAGACTGAATCACCGACGTCGTTTAGATTTGAATCAAGTTTGCACCAAGACCTTTACATTTTGAATCAGAGCAACAACATGCCAGATAATAAGACGTGACGTCACTAGCCTATGGCGCTCCTCTCACCTTTCATGGTGACCAGACTCGGGTTCGGCAGCAGCGGTAAGATGAGCAAAAACAGGAAATATACCACTGACAGACCATTGTAGCGGAAAGATGAAGCTGAGAAGCAGAGGGGAAAAAACACACCTGAGAGAAATTCAAAGAATAGGAGTATTTTTATAAGGCACAGCATGCTTCTTTTTGATGTTTATTATATTAGAAACTCTTAAAGACTCGTAACATTTAATCTAAAGTAGCAAGTACAGGTCACAACAGTAAAACACACATAATAATGAAACAAAGGGCAACAGAATAAACTGTGCCTAGTATACCTTTGGATTTTTGTTAATATCAATTTATAACATCTGGCTCACAGAGGGTTTTTCTGGGATGCCTATCCACATAAATATGATTACTCTGCTTACAGTAACAGCAGTGAGTGTATACAACTTAACAGAAGCCCAATTATTATCCTGTTATTCCTGGTCATTTGATAAGCAAAGGTGCACTTCATGCAAAATTAAATTAACCCCAACCTAAAATTGTTTTTAAAAAATGCTATCACACTTGCGGGGCGATTTCTTTTGTGTAGGAAAAATACCTGATAAGCCATTATTGCCATTAATATAAGCCATTCTAGTTATTTTTACAAGGAAACCTTAGTTAACAAAGCGGTTAAAGATGCTGATGGTTTTTGATTGGCTTGCTCTATGCTGGAAAATACCTGAGTTCAACAAGTAGACCTAAAATATTTTGGAACAAGAAGAAATATTAATTTAGTTAACTAATTAAAAAAGCCCTACAATTCAGCTAATATTTTGGTACTTCTGAAATCTAAGGATGATTAAAGAAAATTGTTTAATACTGAAAATATGTTTGGCAACCTCACACCTAACCTCAAATATGATATATTCACTTTTTTTTAACAACATTATAACAGCAATATTAGAACATTTATGCCAGCGGAAATACCAACAAATGATCATCAGTAACTACAATTAAAATGCTCCTAAGCAGTAAGCTGGTAACAGCAAACAGAGGTTAAGTGTTAACCTTACCCAGCAGCAAATAGGGGCGTTATGTGCAGGTTTCACTTAAACAGTTTGCTCGACCGTGGGTACAGAAGTGCCACTCAGATAGGTGTAACTGTTTTTCATCAGCACGGTCTACCTCGGGTTTAATCACATTGCTTCTCACAAAATTCTGGTCTCATGTATTAAAAGAAATCAATCTACCTAGTGAGTGTGAATTATTGTTTTTGTGTCTCGATAATATGCCGCAACAGGGGGTCACCAGTGGCTTTTACACAGCTTATGTTGTGTTAACGATATGCAGCCTTTAGTAATCACCTGAAGATCCCTGTTATGTAAACTTTTACACTCAAAAATCTGAAACTGCATCTATAACATGACTATAAACCCCACTATCGCTGGACAAAACCACCAACACCTGATATAAGGTCAGTTACAGCAGTAAAAATAAATGAAAAGCAATTACACAGACGTCAACTCACCAGTGAGCAGGAGCAGTGGTAGTAACAAGTTATAGAGCATCCCAACCACGAGGTCCCCCGCCATGTCCTCCTCTGTGTGTCAGAGACACCCAAACAGCTCCTTCAGATGCTCTCACCCGCTTGATGTCCGCATAAATAAGTAAGTGACTTAGTTATGTGGAGGGAAATTCCAGCCCGCTCACATATTTGTCAGAAGAGAATTCATGTTGCCTCAATCAAAGCATCCTATAGCACAGCAAAGAAAAAAAATAACACGAGGACGAGCAGCAGTGCGATTAAAAAACACGGCAGAGGCAAAATTTGTGTGCGGATAATGACTCCTTTTGCTCTTCGCTTGTGTTTCTGTCACACCCTCCTTTCCTCCTCCTCCTCCTCACCTCTCTCTTCTTTCCCGTTCTCTCTCTCTGTCTCTCTCTCTCCCAGACATAATGGGTTGTAACCCAGCATCTCTGTTACTATCCTCACATTGTAGCTAATCTCACTCAGGAGAATATCCACTATCGTTGCTTCACTGTAAAACACGCTTGCAGAATTACACAAAAGCAGACAAACAGCAAAGTGCAGCAGTTATTTTTTTGTGACTCTGCTGAAAGGTGTCATTCAGGAGTATTATAGATTTCTGCATGTGCAAGTTGCATCCATGCCTTCATTCGTGCATTGTTTTCGAACTAGTGTATCCCGGAACCTTCTCTATCTGATATATGTGAACCCATACAGATACTCTCGTATCTCGTTGTTTGTTTCCTTAAAGCCGCGTCAGGCTGGCTCATCATATTTGCACTGAGGGGTGAAGGGAAGTGTATCTAATATTCATGGCTGCGAGGCCATTAAAGAGCTGGTGTGACTACAGAGGGCTGATCAATGCAAGGACTTACAATGCAATAACATTAACTTTGTTCTAAATATAAGAGGAAGGTTGGGGGGTAGAAAAATCCAGTATGATCTTTTTGTGTTTCAAATGACAGTTTTGGCAACATAAATAATGTACATGTGCTAAAATAGCCTCTTCCAGCACTATTAGTAGAGTGAGACTGGAAAAGCACTTTATTTGTATTTAATTAACTGTGGCACAGATTTGAGGAAGCAACTGATTTTATGCATTAGCTACTGTAAAATTTTGTTCAGTTAATTTAAATTGCAATATTGTGAAGTTTAATGATACTGCTGTTCTAAGGATACAATATCCTCTGAGTTTTAGCGGGGTACTCAGGGTGAATATTATTTTCCCTGTCTTAAACACAGCAGCAGAAATGACACTTGTGACTAGAGGTCACATTTTGGTCTTTAATTAATCACTCGAGTCATCTTTTCAAGCAAACTTAAACTTTCCTGTATGAATGAGACACTTTTCTTCATTTTACATGGTAGTGATTCAAATAAGGACATTTGAGTGTTCAGACTAAAGAGATGCCACCTCTCTGGGAAATTGTATTGGACCTTTTTAAAATGTTTTTTATGGACTAAGCAATAACCACTAATGAAAATATCAGTTGCATGAAAGAAAGTGTTTTGTTAACAGTGGAATCTTTTGCAGCCAGACAAGAGAATGGAAGAGGGATTTTAGACCATGCTTACAGGAGTATAGCATCTTTTGAATTGTTGTTACATTACAACGCCACAAAAAGTCAAGCTGTAGTTTCCCAAGCTACACTAATAAATCCCTTTTGTGTATGTTTATAGATATTTAAATGACGTTTCTCTGCGTGCAGGTAAGCACCCCAAGTGTAAAAAAAAAGTCTGAATTACTCCTCAGCAGCTAATCTAAATTGATCATGATGACAATGAGTGCTGAGTGTGCAGCTAACATTTCATGACAGTGCAGTTAGAAAGAGATGCCATCGGACATGCCCTAGAAGGTTCCTGGGTGGGGATGTGAGTGCATGTGAGTGTGTATGTGTCTTTGGCTATTTAAGAGATAGGAAAATATATTTGAGATGTTCACACTTTTCTTAGGCTTGGTTTTAAGATCAGGATAATAATTCATGCTCAGCATGTGCGCAAGAGGACGTGCACAGAAATCGGTAGAAATGGCACTCTGACTCAAAGTGAGTTTTACTCTCTGAGTTTAGCACCCTGGTTTCGATGGGTGTTGAGCCAATATTGATCTGTTGCCGGGAACAGTCTCACTTCAGTTCCTCTAACATTTACAGATCATTTGCCAGCATACATCGCTGATGCACTTCACTCTACCGCCTTAAAAATACAAATAAACCCACACCTGCATTGATATTAAAGCTGCATTATGCAGAGACAGTTAGGTTTTTGGACAGTGAAGCAGTGTTTGTACTTTTGCTTCTGTACATTATGACTGTGGATTTTAAATCAAACAATCAGGATGTGATTGAAGTGTGGATTTTTGGCTTTAATTCAAGGGGGGTTAAAAGATATAGCGTATTAACTGGTTAGCAGTTATAGCCATTTTTATACATAGTCCCATATTATCAGAGGGTTAAGTAGACAAACTAAATTAATTTTAAATATAAGAATTTGGATGAAAATCTATTTCAGTCAATGACTGCCTGAAGTTTAGAAACTATGGACATCACCAAATGTTGATTTTGACAGACTAGGCCTTTGTTTGTAGGTAGGAGTGACTTGGCCATGAAAGACTAGCTCATTTCTTTGTTATTTCTTTGTTTTGAGAGACTCTTAGTTTGCTTGTACAGTATGCTTTTTGGATAATTATCCATTTCCATTGTGAAGCGCTCTCTGGCAAGTTTTGTGGCTGAATCTGAGTAGAAAGTGTAACCCTGTACACTTAATTACATAATTCATCTTGCTACCTCTATCTGCAGTCACACCATCAATAAATACTAGTGAACTGGTTCCAGTCATTCATGCCCGTGCTTTAACATTGCCCCACCATGTTTGGCAGATGCTTAGCATCATGGGCTCTTTCTTTCCTTCTCTATACTTATCTTGGTTTCATCTGGTTTCCTCTTTCCAAATAATTTTTTTAAGAAATGTGTGGGCTCTTTTAGATATTTTCTGGTAAAGCGTTATCTGGCCTTTCTGCGCAAGGTGCAAGTGGTTTACACACACTTAAACTCTCTGTATTTGTATTCATGAAGGTATCGCTTGATTTTGGACCTTTACAATGATTCGCCTACATCCTCGATTGAGGTCTTCACTTGTCTAGATGTTGCGAAGGGGGTTTTCTTCAACAAGGAATAAATTCTGTGATCATACACACTTTGGTTGTAATATGTGGTTTTTCAGGACATTTGGTGTGACTGAGCTAGTCAGTGCCTTCCTTCTTTTAAATAATGTATCAGATTATGATTTGGTTATTCCTAAAGGTTTTTGCTGTCTCTCTGATAGATTTACTTGGATTTTTTTCCAAATGAGGATGGGCACTTGCACTGAAATCTCGTTGAAAGTTTGACACTCTGCAATTTGATAACATCTTGATTGTTTGATCTAAAGTCCAATTTGGTGGTGCAGGGAAAAAAAACTACAAGAAAATGTGCCTTTGTCCAAAGACTAATGGATCTACAGGACCATGCAGATCCTGCCTTTATTCTAGTTTATATTACCCACATGATATGGTCTAAAACACTGGACAGAGAAAAGGTGGAGTAGTCTAGTTCTCTTTTAGACCATTTGTGTTACAATATGATAAAAGTTGTGAGTTCTTTCTCCAGTGACATGCAAAGCAAGATTCCTACCCCAGTTTTAACACTAAACACTAACAATATGTGGTATATGTACCATTAGTTTGCAGTTAGTGAGTCAAAGGAATGTTATGGGGACACATTTAACAGGAGATTGTGATTGATTTAAAGTTTTAAGTCACAACTTGATTTCACGTGTATTGGACTTTTAGCATATTCAAAGAGAGGTGTGGCGTGACTTTTTTTTATTTTACTTGAACAGATGGCAGGCTTCTCCTCAAAGATTTTGACAAATTATTTTTAAAGAGCTCCTGGTCTGCAACAGACTCACTACTAAAGCCTACCACAGAGAGGGTAGTCCTCTCTCCTGCTTTTGCATTGGTCATAGAGTACATCATGGTAAAGTTTCATGGTTCTAGTTTTAAATCAGTAGAGAGAAGGAAGTCAGTGAAAACGCTTAGAAATTTTTCAGTAAGTTCAATATGATTCACTTACTCAAAAAACAGCAGTTTTTTGTAATGTGTAAAATAAAATTGTGACTTTTGTGTTTAAATGTAAATGCACATTTAAAACTTAATATGTTTATTTCATTTTTGTCAACAAAGTGCAGATTATGGACCCAAATGCAGACTTCTGAGACCAACAGGGAGACATCAGGGAGATTGAAAACACCAGGGTAACAAGGCTCAGCTGTAACTAATTAAGGGATTAACAAAAGGAGTTCAAACTTATGGTGAAGCAAAAGACACAGAGGGCTAACAAAATAAAATGGGAAGTAGATGAAAGGGAACAGAATAGAGACAAAGACTTAAGAAGGTCCAAGGGACACTATAGAGCCTAGACTGCACTAGAATAAAGTAACAAAAATAAATAATGCAAAGTAACAGTGGCAAAGAAAACCTGAACTATAAAATGAGGGTTCTAAACAAAACTCAAGGAACAAAAGCAAGCAGAGAATACAAAATTAACACGAATTAACAATCCAAAACTCAAAAATGTTGTAAATGCTGTTACTTGATTTGGTATGGTGTGCTCTACAGTCAAATATGTATTAATGTCATGGGGATAACTCAGAAGCAAAGAAGTCAAACCCAAACTTGCCTCACCAATTTAGAAGACTGCTGCCACCCACTGTCTAAAAGTCCTAACTGCATTATGACCTGTCCCTTTGAAAGCAAGAGTCCTGTCCATATCCTTTTAGAAGTCTGGCCACCCAGTAGCCATCTTGATAACAAACCTAGGCTCTGGATTCTTGGGCATTTGTTTTGAAGCATGTAAATGAACTTTTCCAAGGTTACCAGGACATAAAAGTTCAAAGCCATGCCTTAACCAAGTCATTTAGCCTTTAGATTAGCTGGTTATGACTTGTGATATTTTAGTATCGTGTTTAATAATGGTAAAGGAGAGCTGTGTTGTTCTAATGGCACAGAACTAATAGATTACATCCACTATCACAGGCTATAGCACATTTTATTTGATATCTCCAGATCTAGATAAAGAGGGGATAAAGACCCCGCCCAGGACTCGATCGGGATATTATAAGAAGTGAATATGTGTGTAGGTTTGGTTATAGGTTACACAATAAATAATGGATATCTAGAGGAAGCTGAACATTTTGGTATGTATCACTCAGAGCTTTTAGGAGTAGAGAGAGTGCTAATGTCAGCACAGCTGGCTCTACTCATTTGTGTTTGAAAATACAGCTTCTGCCGCAGGTGACTTTTATCTGTGACTTTAATATCTTTGATTTCTAAATAAAAAAATGTGGATGTTATTTTTTATCTGGAGGACGCTATGGGACACCTTGTCTCACCGCTTTTCTCGTGCCATCCTCATCCCTCACTAAAGATTTGCATGTTATGCCACTTGATACTTATATTTCACAATATTTTATAGGAAAAAATATTCCACGCTGCTATTTTCTTTTTCTCATGAATTTATGGAGTCGCACTAAGTAGTCAAAAACAGTTCCACCACCTGTGTTATTAAAGGAGACCCTTATTTTCTCTGACGTGTAGTACTATTAAAACAATAAATGCTCGGCACTGGCCACCCCCTAAAATTTGTTTATTAAAATTAATAATTTTAATAAACGTGAGTACGAGAGAGGAAGACACCCTACAGTGAGCTGAAACAATAACATGTTATTTATTTTGTCATTTGTGTCACTTTGTATATCCCTCACGATTTCCACTTGTCACCCCCTCCCCTCCACTGCACCCCTGACACTCTTCTGTTTTTGGTGTGCCACCCCAATATTTTTAGTGCTCCCCATATGGCCACCCCTATGAAAAAATGCTGGATGCGCCAGTGGGCCCACTCACCTGTTTTACAAGAGAAAGCCAGTCAGAATCAGCTTAAAGTGAGGGCAGCTTATTTCACAAGATAAAGAATGATTATTTAAATCGTAAGTTATGTAAAACTATTTTAGCAGATTTAAAGAAATTGGCATAATAGATCCACTTGAAAGTAACTTAATGCACCAGTATTCCCAATAATATAACACAGTATAATCCGCTGTTAATGGGATTGTACTTTTCCCTGAATAAAGGGCTGTAACAGAACATATCTAGTGGTCTTATAAGATTTGAGTAGCCCTGCTCAGAGGGGTCTTGTGCCCCTGACCCGAGCTGCTATCCCAGCATACAAACCACCTCAGGTCCTTTTTCCTTGAAGAGGGCGCCTTTTTTTTTTCTTCGCACAGCCACGCCGCTGACGCACCTCCGCACCCGGGTCACGTGACCAGGCGAAGGGGCCTCTCCTCCTCCTCCTCTCTCGGTCCTTCCTTCCCAGGGTTCAATGAGCGTTGTGTGGCCCCACCCCGTCTCTCTAAAAGCGCTGTCTATCTGTTCAATGTAGGCTACTATTCTCGGAGAGAGAAAGCAAGAGAGAAAGGGAGAAAATAATAACCTCCAAGAATCGGGTATTCTCGTCTTCACCTTCCTCGACCAGCGGCTAGGAGGGAGCGGCCTTCACGGTGGGAATGTGCTGCTACAACAGCCCCGCGTCCTACTTTTTGTGAATGTAAATGCACATGTAGTTTCAAGT
Source organism: Benitochromis conjunctus (assembly GCA_015052645.1). NCBI lineage: Eukaryota > Metazoa > Chordata > Actinopteri > Cichliformes > Cichlidae > Benitochromis > Benitochromis conjunctus. The sequence continues at coordinate 11,300 of VOQK01021739.1, forward strand.
CTGTAGCCTGTTTACCCACCTAGGATTCAGGAGGAATCTACATATGTGTATATAAATGTATGTTTGTATGACAGCGTGTGTGCGTGTGCACATGTATAGGCCCTATGTAGGTTATAAAAGCCGAGCCTGACAGCGGGGGTTGCTTTTTCACCTGCAAGAAACGTGGATACATTTCGAGGGATTTTCACGTCTTTGGTCACGTTTTCTTTTTCTGTTATTTTGTCCCCCTCCTATTTTTTTGTAATGATTTTCCCCCCCTCTCTCTTGAAGGGATTCATCGGAGTCGAGCCAGAAATTAAGAAAAAAAGTCTATCGGTGCGCAGTTTTGGAGGCTTGGTGGTGATGTGAGGGGCCGATAACACATTTCAGCAACAAAAGCGAGGGGCAGAGAGAGAGAAGGCCCTTTGGAGGAGAAAACACAGCAAGGAACAGCCATCACATATAAGGAGGACAAATCGGAGGGGGGATACTGGATCGTTTCGGATTTGGAGGTGGCGAGGGATCAAGACGAAAAGACAACCGCAGTGAGTTTGGGGCTGATTTGATGCAGAGAATGAAAAAGAGCCGGATGACGACGGAAGAAGCGAGAATGCCACACATGTAGCTCGTTTGGGTGTAAATATTATTTTCCTTACAGCTGTCCTGCTGGGTCCCCGACGAAGACAGCCGTCGGGGAGACAGAAAAATAGATATAGAGTAAGTATACACCCATGGAAATGTTTGTCATGAAAAGCGACGTGGAAACGAGCGGCGCTACAGCACGGGCGAGCTTTGCGGACACGCCGAGTTCGGCTCCTTGTCACGGGCAGCTGTGAGACGCAAGACCCGGGCTTTTGGAGATGCAAATTAGGCTGTTTTTTCTGCCTCCGTTTGAGGTGAACCGCCGTTTTTGTGTCTTATAGCGGACATTGTGGATTACAAGTCTTTGTCTTATACGGCTGAAGGGGGAGAAGAGTTTGGAAAAACGAAACACAAACTACTGCATATAAAAGGGAAAAGCCCGAGCCGGATTCAGCAAACTGAGAAGGCGGCCTCCGTGTCGTCAGCAACAGTATCCTGCCCTTTCTGACAGCAAAATACGCGTTACGGACTCTAAATCTCTACAGAGGGGCGCCACGGACCTTAAACGGTGTAAATGTGGGTAACGTTGCTGCCAAATCCGCGGGTCAAACGAGGCATCTAGACTAGTTTATCTGATTTATTTTTCTTTCTACATTACCCCCCCCCCCCCCCCCCCCCCCCCCCCCCCCCCCTCCCCCCCCCCCCCCCTTTTTCCCCCCCCCCTCCCCCCCCCCCCCCCCTCCTTCCTCCTCCTCCTCCTCCTCCTCCTCTACTTCTTCTACCACCACCTCTTCCTCCTCCCCTGGACCCCCTTTTTTCTTTTTTTCTTGCGGGAAGATGGGTTGTTTGGGCAACAGTAAGACCGAAGACCAGAGAAATGAGGAGAAGGCTCAAAGAGAAGCAAACAAAAAGATAGAGAAGCAGCTCCAGAAGGACAAACAGATATACAGAGCAACACACAGACTACTACTTCTAGGTGAGTTTGACACATTTTTAAATATCTTATGTGCTTGCTGCTTTACACACAAGGTTACACACAGTTTGGACAATTGAGACCCTGCATAACTTTCTGGGATGTTGTTTTGGGAAACATTGTCAACGGTGTGACTTTGCTCTTGCATTAGGCCAAAAATGCAATACTGTGCCGGGTTTTCGGCATGTTGCTGTCAGACTGTCATTCTGCAATCATAACTCCCCAAACCTGCTGTAGCACAGCCCATTGGCTGGTTTTAGAGTATGCAGTGAGGCAAACCTGTAAGGTAGGGTAAACGGCTGGCAGTGGTTAAAGGATTAACGAGGGCCAACATCAATCAGAACCAGGTTGTCCGAATTGATCGTTATGTTTGGTTTTTAACACCATTTCTTTTTCGGTTGTATCAAACTGGGACTTTGCAGCATGCTGAACAGTGCTCATTTTAGCGCTAATCATTCATGCAGGCCTCAAATTTGCCAAACTAACAGAAGCTTTACATCACATGCCAGTTTGTGGGTGTGTAGCCCAAACATAAGATAATGTGACTCGAAGAAAAGCACACCAAACTTGGTTAATGAAGAAATGAATATGTGTAAGACTCAACATGTGGTTGTGTGAGTGAAATTTAGGTGGACTGGGTGTCGTTCATTATATAAGATTGTGTTTGACTTTTCCTGCAGAGCTCTCATCTGTACCCTCCTTGTATATCCATTCACAGAGTTTTGACTTCTAAGAATTTGCGGTGGACCCTTGGGGGAGGGGATCAATTTGTTTTGAACATATCACTATTGAGGGTGGATATTGTATGACATGTCACTACTTGCAGTAAGGAGGAAGTTGTGATGACTTTAGGAAAGTAGAAGGACGCATGAAAGACACAACAAATATACCTTTTATAATTTTTAGCTCTTTCAGATGTAAAATCAGTTTGATTTACATGTGACCTGAGGAAACTTTTTTTTTTTTAAGGGTGAGCAAAGGTAAGTAAAGCATAAAAAGGAAAGAGTCAGTTCACACCTGCTACTAGACCTTGTGTTAGCTTTGTTGGTAATAAGATGATCTCTGCAGCTTGACAGTCAGTAAATTGACCAAAAAGAGTTTAAGAGTTAAAGCTGAACACACAACCTAACAGATTCTTCAGGATTCATGGTGTCAGTTTGTGTCGTAGCCTAGCTAAAACGCAAATGTTGACCATCTCTTTGCAGAGCAAAACTTTGAGCATGCATATCCACAAGGCTTAAATTCGCAAATCATTGATTTATTTTGCTCAACATTGCTTTGATTGCATTAACCATCCAGTCTAATTAAAGCCATAATAGGTCCATGTTAACGAGACCTGTTAAATATGACACAATGGGTGAAGGGTAGCATTACCATCACTACAGCCTCTGTAGCAAAGAGAATTCCTTCAGGGATTGTTCGCATCACCATGAAGCTGCATTAGTCTTAGTGCATAAATATAAGGTTTGTTTTGCTGCTTTTGTTTTTAAAAACAAACTTAAACCTACATAAGCTGTACAGATAAGTTCTGTGAGTGATAAGTTGTGAATTGTGTGACTGTCTTATGCCGGGTTCAGACCACACGGTACTTTTGTCTGTTATGATGGTCACTGACAAATTAGGTACTTGAGTTATAAAATGGTGCCTTTTTTATGAGTCGGTGTGTATGCTGGTGGATATTGTTTCATTTTACAGATCCAGCTACAGTATTACAGCATTCCTTTTCAGCTTTTGCGTTTGTGCAAAGTTGAGCAGTAACCAAAAAGGCTGCTGGATTGCTCTGTGCTCGTATTGGTGAACCTCACAAAAGTAAGCGTGATGGAATAGCCCCCTAAATATTTTAACTTGCTAACTTTTCTGTCAGAACACTGCAGGGTGCCCCAGATGGAGTCCAGCTCTTGTCCATCGTGGTACTAGACCAGATGAACGGTCGTGCCTCCTGACGCGGAACCCACCACATTTTGCTGTACACCGTTAATCCTATAAATTGCTAAATAATTTTAATGTGGCGTCTTTGTCATACTTCATTATAAAAAAGCACCCTAAATTCTCAGGATGGTAATGTAAGCAGCTTTAAGATGCCAAATTGCATGTGACGCAATATTTGAGGAGTTTGGCATGACAAAAACAATTGCATCTTTAATGCTACTACAGTATTTGCAAAACAAAGGAACAAGCAGTTTGGGTTTTTTTTTTTTTTTTTTTTTTTTTAAATATTTTTTGGTTTTTTTTTTTTTTTTCTTTTTT
>VOQK01021740.1:14073-25605 GCA_015052645.1 Benitochromis conjunctus
TGCCAAATACATTTACTAATCTACTTCATTGTCACACACCATGGTCCCGGCAATATTTAATTTATCTACGTGAGGGTGTGGATCTGCCTTACAGTATAACATATATAAGAGTGGAGAAGAATGATTGGCTTTAGAATAGGCTATGCCAGGAGATGACAGAAACATCTTTCTGCTGTGTAGTCTGTGCTTAGAGCACATGATCAATGCCATTAAGTAATGGTGAACCCTGTATTAAGGCCTTAGTTCTTGTGAATGCAATAAAAACATTTTAAAGATTTATATTTATTTTTAAAATTTCAATGTTAAAGTCAGACATTAAAATTGAGCACCACATTATCCTTGAAGTCTTTTTCAGCAAAATTATGAGCATCTGCACATTTCCACAAAATCAGCTAAGGATCTTAATTATGTATTAAAGCGCACTGAACAGTTATCAGTTAGTTATTTCCTCGATAACTATCATTATTTCTCTGAGACCCTTCATTAGTGTTTGCAGGATAAACTTACACTTTTAGCATGTTTGAATTAACATACATGTATTTTTGTGTCAGAGGTAAACCATAAATCTTATGTTAGGTAAAGATAAACCTAATGGGTTACAGCTCTCCTCTGTAGCTAAGCACTCTAAAATTTACAAATGTATGCCAATCAGGACAACCAGCCAACCAGAGTGAAGTCTTTTGGGATTGTGACGAGACAGCCCAGCTTTAGTTCTTGCAGATAAAAACCCCTCGTTTCTGCCTCTGCTGATTTCACCACAGCTGTTCATTGTGCAGAACTCTTACAGGACAAGATTCCCTGTAAATAAAGCTTGTGACTAACCTAGCATTTTTGCACCCACCTTGTTGCTTTGTCAGCAGTAATACAAGGAAATCATCAATTTCCACAAAACACATTTAGTCTCAGTGTTAGGCTGCAGTTGCCAAACCCGGACGGGCTTGCAGAAACATTTGCTGTCCTGTTCTGTTATTTTAGAAGCACATCTTCTCTCTGTGGCTCAGTGTTTGCATACATATATTCCTTTTTAATGTATGAAAAGATAAAATCCACAGTGGTCACAGTTCATTTCACAGCAAACAAAACATTACTTGTGCTTTCATTTAAAACTGAGTATCTGTCTTTCCATCCATCCATCCATCCATCCATCCATTCATCCAAGTACAGGAGCAAAGTAACAAATGGCCATTTTAGACGAAAGTCCAGCTCCATCAAATTGAAAGTCATTTTCTATACATTAGATATGTATTGTCTACATTTCTGGGTTACGGATTGAACTATATGTCCATGCCTCTTGAGCATCAGCAGACCGTGCTCCTTATTTAGTCCAACAGATTGACATACCTACACTCAAATCTCAACTGCAATAGTTCAAGGGTCCTGCACAAGCTGCTATGTTTACTCCTGCTGTTGAAAAAGTTGGATCTCCTGTGTCTTGTACATGGTATAAAAAGTGGAAAGTGGAAAGCAAATGCTTAGAGTGATATAGCTATCAAGTGTTTACTATATTGACAAGCCTCGCAGCAATGTCTGATCCAAACAGCAACGGTAAAACAGTGTGAACCTTCTAACCATATCAACCTTCAATGCTGCATTTACTGAAGAATCAAAGCAACATTTTTCTTCTAAATTATGAATACTGGCAAAAACCTACAGAGGATCATAAAGAGTAGCACACTGCAATTAGACTTGTTTTGTCTTTATTACTTATTAGGGTTTACTGCTCATTTCAGTGATGCTCTATTGTAAAGGAATTAACCCCCCGTATTAGATTACACACTGTGTCTCAAGCTATTGTTTATATTACTGATTTAAACATGTTCATTGATGATTTGTAATCAAGATGCATGTGATCTGCTTTTAAGATTATGCTAATCAGAATAATAACCACTGCAGCGACAGCAGCGGCGTAGCCATACACCATCTGCAGTTCTCTTTGTCGGCGCATGGGAATTGATGTGAGGAAACATTAAGCATTGGCCTCCTTTTGGTTCAAGCTGTAGGCAACACAAATAAGAAATTTAACAATGATCAAAACATTTTAACAGACTTTTCAGACAACTAAAACTTGCAGTCAGTCTCATTATCGAGATAAACAACATCCCTGTTGGGAAGCTCGAAGCCCCACTTGAAAAGCAGGAGCTCTGCTGATTTCATCTGGACTTGTGCTGATGTCTTTTCATAGGCCAAGTAACTTTAAGCATTGTTTTAAGTGTCATAAACAATGTTAGGGCTCTTTAATTTCACTGCTGAAAGGAGAAATTAAGATTAATGTGTTACCACTGTAAAGAGTGTCTTTTCAAACATGCTTTTACAAGACACACAAACACACAATTTTTTAGAAATAAACACTTTTTTTTTTGTTTGTTTGATGAAAAAAATGCTGTTGGGTATAAATAGTGTGTATGTGTACTTTATATGCAGACAATCTATTTAAACAATACCCGTTTTTCTTTTTGTGCGTGTTGTGATTGCACTGTTTAAAGTCCTGTCGAGCTCCCGGCCGTGGCATTTTTGCTCAGGGAAAGTAGCCCTTCATGAATATTGGTGAATACAGAGCGTGGCAAAACCTTGAGGTAACCAAACAAACACTGTGCCCCAGAGAATACTGAGGATCAGACACCATACTAACATCTCACAGTGGTTGAAAGTGTTTATATGTGCGGTTACCCATATTAAGTGACTTTACCACAGCTACTGAGTATGCATATGCCCCAGAGAGCATGAAGAATAAAACTAGCTTGACACCTTAGCACTTGCATGAGTGTGCCTGTGTGCGAGCTTGTACACTTGTGCGTGTTTACCCAAATCAGGATACTGTAGCACAGCTGTATTTGGGCTAAAGCAACAGGAGATGAAAAGCAGGCCAGTGGTCTCTTTGAAATAGTGTTATGCTTAAACTCTCCAAGGACTGACACATACAAACCAACAAACCAACCAGCCATCAATAATGTATTAAACCCATTCATCCAAGGCATTATGTTTCTCAATACTCCTAAATACGGTTCAGTGGGAGTGCAGCCTTGTACTGCTCACGAAATGGCTCTTCTGGGGAAAAGGAAGGGATATTATATATGAAGAGTGAAGCTTTAATATTTATAATGATGGCGCTTTGTTTTGTACCATGCTGCTATGCTGAGATCTTTTAAATATATATATGTATAGTCTCTTTGTTATCAATGTAGGATGCGATGACTTCTAACTGTTTGTAGTAGAGGCAATATAATTCCAAGACACGGTCTAAAGGGGGCATAAAACAAAGAAAACATGAAGTTTTCTAGACTGGGAAAGATTATGCATGATAGATATCATCTATGTTCGGTTAAAAGATGAAGCTATTGTTCTTATGTCAAAGATTCAAAGGAAACTATTTTCTACTATGAGAAAAAAAAAACCTGTACCAGATTAGGTTATGTCACACTGGCACTTTTTGAATAATGTTACAGTTCAAAGTGGATATTTTGCACTTGTCAGATCCTAGATTAAGTGACTAATCAGTCACATGTTTGTAGGTAAAACTGGATATGGTGATGCTTAAAGTGTCTCCAGCTTATCACATGAAACCTGGGTACCCCTTGGCATGGCGTGTCACTGCACTTGAAAGTATTTATCATTGTGCAGGGTTACTGTTGTGTAGAGGTGTAACCCAAACCATTATCTTTTCACCAAACGTACCCAACTACCTTTAGTGCTTAAACCTAACTAAACAGCAACTGAGTGTGCAAGCTAAACAACTGAAAGTAAAACTTGAAACATCTACTTCTGTCGCACCGACCCCCCTCCACTACCGTCATAAACCTTTTTTGTGGTCTTTTTTCCTTTCCTCCTGCCTTGCCGCAACATCTTTAACATTCTTTGTACAAAATAAAATAAGCATATAAGATTTTATGCTGGGTGGTCATTCTGGCACAATGGTCCCCATTTATCTGAGCTTGGGAGAAGCACCAGGAGTGCCAGAGGCAGGCATGGACACAGAACTCTTCTGACCTCTACCATCCTGTATCATATATGTCGAGGTTTGCCCTGATTCAGTTGTTATATAAATTAGGATAACCAATAAAATACCTTCCTTGAATTAAGACAGAGTGTAAAAAGAGTGTAAAATGGTCGAGAGATACATCAACAACAGATGCAATGATATATGCCAGATGTGTTACATAGGCACAGAGACATATGTCAGATAGCAAGAAATAGACTATGTGCACCTGTTTGATTTTTGTCTCTGAAAAATGAGACGTGTAATAAAATGATGCATTTTCCATCCAAAACCATCACTCTGCACCTCTATCAGCTGTCAGCAAGTCCAGCGCTTGTCAGGCTGATCACCTCAGCATTAATCACACCCTGACAAATGTCAGCACAGTTTCTTTAACAGCCATAAACATGCACTACCAGCGTGAGCATTTTGACTGAAACCTGTTTGAGTACAGGCCTTCACCTTCCCCTTCTTTGAAACTTACAAAGAAAGGCTCCTCGTCATCTTAGTTTGTTTTTGTTCTCCCGCAGCATATGTTCATCTCAATGATTGTGTTTCTCAGAAACCAATCTATACTGCTCTCTTTCAAGAAGACAAATAACATCACTACGGCATTAGGCTAAATGCATGACATAAAATGAAATGGCAATTCAGTCTGATTATGAGGCTAGTGAAGCACTGAGAACCAAATACATTTCAGTAACAATGAGCAATTTTTAATGGAAAAAATGTACCATTTTATGAGAGAATAAGAAAAATCCCCAGACATTAAGTGGCCAGGCTTCATTAAAATTCTGAGTTAAATGAACTTTTGAATAGTTGGTTCTAACAAAATACATTAAATAAACATAAAGACTTAAAGTTGCTTTCCAATTATATTTCAACTATATTTTTCTCAAGAATTTCAGAAGTTCTTTATGTGCGTCGTTGCCTAACTATTAAGGCTTTTGTCGTTAGCAGACAATCTTATTCCTCGTTCATCACGCTGCTGTTTTGACATAGAACTAAGTATAGGGGTGTTGAATTAAGTGAATGAGAAGTGAATAGGATTAGCGGTGGTTAAATCATACTTTTCTAAAGGCTATGTCACCTGAGATGAATAAAGAACAGCCAGATATGTGAGGTGTCTGACTAATCTTTTTAGTTAATAAAAAAAAAAATAGGACACTTTGCGAGATATCGCAGTGCTCCTCGGCATCTTCATCTCTCAAAATTTCTAAATTTTAAGCAAATCCTTTTCATAAGACATTTGCCTGCACACTTACTAAAACCAATGGATTGGAATGTGTGTCAGCTCCTTTTATGCTGAGAGCTGGAGTATTTTCACCATGCCCTTTTCAGCAGCACTGACTTGGAGATAGACTGTCGCCAGTGGCTAGTCTTACCAAGGTGCACGAACTCAGATTTGCCCTTTTCATTTTCTGTTTCCTGTATAGCAGAAGAATGATGCTGTATGCATTTTCTCTTATGGAGCATAGTCTAGGAGTAGTGCATTTCACAGTGATATTCCTCATCTTCCGTTCTCTCCGCTACTGTCCTTTCTTTCAAATGTCTCTCTCATTCTTTCCTTTTTTTTTTCTCCCGTCACATACCCCAACTGCATTTTCCTTAATGTTTTCTGTTGCTTGTACTGTATTAGCCTCAGGGGCATGTGCTTGCATGAGGGAAATTATAGTGAATTACATTTGCCACATGGAATGAATCTAAAGGGTTTCATTGCAAAATTCTTCATTTGGGTAGCTATTCATTTTTGTTCACGTTCAAGAGAGATTGTATCAACTAATACCTGCACATGTAATATTAATTTCATTTCATGACGAGATTCTCAGGTCGTGATTTTCACAAAAATAAATATTTCAACTGAAGCAGGAGTTACATTGTTAATGGAAGATATGTCAATTTAAAAAAAAACAACTTTCATCTCTTAATTACATCCAGATTCTCTAAAGCTCTTCCTCTATGCCTGTTCTGCTCCTCATTTTTTGCCCATTCCACAGGCTTTCTCATAACAATTTCCTTTCTCCATCATCCATCTCACTCTGTTTTCCGCCCTCCCTCCTCCATGTTCATCTCAGAGGCATATAAGAAATGACACTGGACTAGTCCTTGCTGCTTTATTAATCCTTTAAGCTTCTAAAGGGAGGCACAAATGCAACTACTCCCATTCAAATCAATGGCAGTAACTCCCAATTGCCCTATCTGTGGACTGCTTAAATGTGCTTCATTTTTACACACTTAGAGCTCAAATGCGCGCACACACACACACACACACACATCCAAACCAGGCACACACAGTGCTGAATGGTCTTAGCTCCCTATGGCCAGGGCTCAGCTAACCAGCCTGCAGCAGGAACAATTCGTGGGCTGCTCAGTCAAATGGAACTCTGACCCATGGGCCCATGGTGCAGCCCCAGTCATAAAATATCTCACACACACAGTGACACGGCTATCCCCTAACACACACACTCAATCTCTTGTCTTCACTCAGACCATAAAATCATTGCGACACATGAGGGCAGGGAACAGTGTTTTTGTGCTATTTTGCCCATCACACATTTCCATTACAAAGTCTTGCCATGAGTCTGAGAGCGCGCGGGCCCATTGAACAGCGGACAGGCTACAAAATGCTTCTAGTCAGAGCCCATCAACGTTGCGTTTTCCCCACTGAATGGCTTGTCAGTGAAGGGTGGAGATGGGCTTTGTGTGAGAGGTAGGACTGAGCTCTGTTGGACCAGACAATGGGTGGAGAAGCTGATGTCAACTCCAGAGAGTGCATTCAGGGTTCATCATCTGGTGTGTTATAAAGCTTCTGAAAAAAAAAAAATTCCTTTCATCTATTCCCAAGCTCTCCTCCTTTTCTTGAGACATTTCAGCTTTGTTCAGCATTTTCTCCCAATCATTTTTTTTGTCGTTACACTTTTTTCTTGCATAACTGAGGAGAATTCAGTACGGTTACATACAGAAGTCTTATTCTGCAAATGCAGCGCTTGTCTAGCAATTTTATCAGCTAAAAAGCAGGCTTTCACAAAGGCTACCTTAACAGTCACTTATTCATCAGTGTGTTTGATGGACGTCACGCAAGTTTAGGAGAAAAAAAAATCATATTCCCAACTCTGAGTGAAAGAAAAATATGAGTAAAGCACAGGATATTGGGACAACAAAAACCTGCTAGCTTTTTACATTATAATGGAGGCATGCAGAGTTACATTGTCAACTCTCTTACTTTCTTCACGAGAAAAAAAAACACAGTCTGCTGTTAAGAAAACCTGACCAAACCTGACCAAATTCACGGGTCTATTTTTCCATAGACCAGTGAATTTCTAAGACAGGAAATTATAAGTTGTGGGACATTCAGCTAATAGATGAAATGATACGATCTAAACCAGTAACACTTGTTTAAATAAGGGCTTAATGAACCAAATTTGAGATTTTGGAATCAATCAGTAAATACCATCTTGGCAATCACAATGAAGACAGCACAATTAATGTGTTCATATTTTACAGTTCTTTATTCGGACCACATGCTGTATATATTTGAATGGGCAACACAGTGGCCTGCTGCATGCCAAATGCCAAGGCCAGATTTTTTTTTTTTTTTAAGAAACACCCTCTGCATTAGCACATATACTTAAAAAATGCAGTACTTATGTTGATCTTAACATGACCTGCTTAAAAACCCCAGAATCTCTGGAAACTCCAAAGAGTTAATAGCTTGATGAACTCACTGATATCCATTAAAGAATATAAATATCCATGTGACTGTTTATTTGACTGGCTCAAAATGTCCATCTTTTTGTTTGCAGGGTTGCTGAAAAATATATTGATAGACTTGCATGAAAATGTTACCTCTAGCAGGGCTAGGACTAAGTTAGAAATCGTAAACTTTTCCTCCTAGATCCAGTGGAATGAGAGGCAGGGTACACCCTGGCTAACACAAAAACACAGACCAGCATTTAGAAACACCAAATAATATAAAATTTTGTCTCAGTCTGCCCATATCTATTGGCTCGTGGTGCTAAAGGATTTTTTTTTGCTTCGACACAGGTATGCAGCCTCTGCTTTGACATTAAACATGAAGAACTCACCAAAATCATACAAATCTTTCACGCTATTTGTCACGTGCCAGAAAAAGCAGGTATACTTTTCAAACTTTCATTCAGGCCCTTTTTAAAGGCAGTGACAAGCTAATTGTTTTTAGTTATTCAGATTTTAAGGTCTTATTGCATTCAAAGGGCACCTTCCTGTCAACCGTGGCACCTAAGGGCAAGATCTTTGACAGGGCACTGACAGGAAGGGCACCAACAACATTAATCTGTCACAACTCTTCTGTTCATAATGGCAGCACTGTAGTGAAGTGGTTAGCACTGTCAACTCACAGCATCCTTAGTTTACACTGCGTGTTGTCTTCCACTGAGCCTCCGCTGAGCTGACTGAACAGCTTCTGTAACTGAAAAGATATTCTCAGTTAAATTATGGCTACACTGTAAGAAAAAAGTAAATTAAACAAAAATTTATACCACTCGGTGACTTTGACTACCAATGGATAATAAAACTTCACAAAAATCAATTAACATCCTAAACACTGGCATGTATTTGGCTACAGACACACACACACACACACTCATAAACGATTAACACTCCCTCAGTTTGACATTTATTTGGCTATTCATACTCACTGCCTTGCTACACTCTGTCGCTCTGTCTTGTCCAAGTGAGAAATGAGCAGCAACGCCCTGATCAATGGGACATTCATACACCGGTATTACATTCTGACCACTCCCCCTCGATGAAATGGCACAGCAGCCTGCATGGCGCCATAAATTTGCCCTTGTTTAAACACTTTTCCCTCATTCTTGTGTGAGGCAGTGCACTTGTTCTTTATGTAAAGGAAACAAGCACAAGAACTATGGTGGGATATAAAGAGGCAATGTTTAAGTTGAGTTTATTTTTGATTCTCTGTGAGGAGATTCATGAGTCTGTGTGCCATTACGACTGTGTGTGGTAGCCAAGGCACATATGGAGACCATTAAGATGCCTGGATACTATAGACAGCCAATTTTCGCTCAATAAGAACTCTGTGCATTATGCCGGTGTATCTGAGCCATCAGATTAAATCTTAAGTAGTTTCCCACCATTTGAGATGCAATGAGCACAACTATCATCCGACTGCATGAGCTCATAAAATAGAAATAAACTCTGAATTATAGTATGCTATGTATGGTCACTGGTCAGTAATGGTCTGGCCTCTGGACAAAAATATTTTAGGAATCAACGGTTTGTGGTTTGTGTGCTTGTGACCGGCACTTAGAGGTTGCACTGCAGTTGTGGGAATGTGTGGGAGGGATAATGGGAGAACAAAAAAGGGAGAAAGAAATGTAATGAGATGAAATTAGTGAAACAGAAAGAGGTGACAAAGTTGATGGATGAGCGTGAGCTGTACGGAAATGCAGAGAAGGAGAGGAGAAAATCAGACATGGTGACGAAGAGTGCAGAATGATGAACTGCTTTTCCTGCTTCTTTTCAGGGACCAACATGTTAATGTCCAAACAAAAGCAAAAATCAAAACACGCAATGGAAAAGAAAATATTTTTTATTAGATGCTTTAACCTTGCTCTGTGACTCCAAACTGCACTGACCTCAGCCAAACTCACTTTCATGCCTCGTGAAGCAGCGAAAAACACAAAGAAATGCCACCACGTGCTTCTACATTTGGCTTAATTTGAACGATATATTTCTGTCTGAGATACGGGCAGGCTGAAACAGAAGTTGGGGTTTGAAGACAAATAGCTTCAATTTACAGTAGCAAATTAAAAGTCTTATCTTGAGCAGTCAGAGCGTATTTCCATTTCCCTTTACATTAAAGAATTCCCTGAGACATCCTGGAAAAAGGGGCAGTGAAACTTTTTAATGTGCGTGAATATCTAGATTTGAATGAGGGTGAATTCGTTCATAGATTTGTCATACAGCTAGGTTAGAGGACATTCATGAACGCTGGACACATATTCTTATTATGCTGAAAAGTACAGTCGTGCTCCATACATTCTCACTTTCTCTAACACACTCTTCTCTCTTCTCATTCACACACACACACACACACACACACACACTATGACCCCTCTTTATTTGGATAAATAATTGATGTCTCCAGTTAAAGTGTCAGACAAGGAGCCATAGCCAGCACTTATTTATCGTCTTCCACATCGTTAACAATGTCTCTCTCTTCCCTCCTCTTTTTTTTAAAGCAAACACTGGGATTTGCTTTCATAATAAGCATGTGGCTGTTTAACTTGAATACACTGACGTGCTCTCCAAGGAACCCGCAGTGATAAATGCTTTGAAGTGATGTTCAGGGAAATTAACTATATGTATAGCAGAGAGAGAAGGTAATGATTAAAAAAAAAACATGTTATTATTGCTGCTGTTATAAGGTGTTACGGACAACGTTGTTATATATTTTGTTGACTTGTGTACTTAGATAATTCCAAATGTTTTCAACAATTCAGAGTAATCCATGATTACAGTCAATCTAAGGGTAGCTTTCGTGGGTGTCATAACACTTTCACTCCTCTGGTTGGTATAACTCCACAGGAAAGGGACAATATTGAATACTAGCATGTAGAGTAAAGCAATGTTATGACTAGGGATTCTTCAATCCAGCTTTTTCCAGTTCTGATCTGATGCCTTGGACGTGGGTAACTGTCGATAACAAGAAACAATACGAGTGTTAAGTTCAAAATCTGTATTTCTCGCTGTGAGGAAGAAATCAGTAATCATTCTTTTATACTGTATATGACAAAACACCAAGCTAGGCTTAAGCTGAGCTTTCCTGAATTTGTGAAATTAATAAAAGTACAGTTCGCAGCCGAGTGTGAAGCGGTGGGAATGAGAATCAGCACCTCCAAATCCGAGGCCATGGTCCTCAGCCGAAAAAGGGTGGAGTGCCCACTCTTGGTCAGGGACGAGTTCTTGCCCCAAGTGGACGAGTTTAAGTATCTCGGGGTCTTGTTCACGAGTGACGGGAGAAGGGAGCGAGTGATTGACAGATGGATCGGTGCTGCGGCTGCAGTGATGCGGACGCTATACTGGTCTGTTGTGGTGAAGAGAGAGCTGAGTGTAAAAGCGAAGCTCTCAATTTACCAGTCGATCTACATCCCTACTCTCACCTATGGTCACGAGCTGTGGGTAGTGACCGAAAGAACGAGATGGCGGATACAAGCGGCAGAAATGGGCTTCCTCCGAAGGGTGGCTGGCCTCTCCCTTAGAGATAGGGTGAGAAGTTCGGCCATCCGGGAGGGGCTCAGAGTAGAGCCGCTGCTCCTCCACATCGAAAGGAGCCAGTTGAGGTGGTTCGGGCATCTGACAAGGATGCCTCCTGGGCGCCTCCTGGGTGAGGTGTTCCAGGCATGTCCCACCGGGAGGAGGCCCCAGGGCAGAGGTTTTGTAGACACGTGACATCCACTTGTTGGCTATTTTGGACGTGTAATAATCACGAAACATAGTGAAAACCTACTAAACATTATGTAGATGAGATAAACTATGGCAACTATGAGTAACAGACA
>VOQK01021753.1:1132-13691 GCA_015052645.1 Benitochromis conjunctus
AGGATCATCATAGACAATAGCAACAGCGAAATATTGTTAAATGCCTAATAATATCATACAAAATAAGCCCCTTATAAGTACATTGTTTCTTTTGTGACAGAATAACATCATTTTAGTTTGAGTGCATTTGAGTTTTGCAACTACTAAATTTTAAATTAAAGTAGAATTTTGAATGCAGAACATTTACTTAGGACGAAAAATCATCCTATTTTAGTTTTCTAGTTTTATCTGGAGCAAACAATGTGAGTATTCTCATTAACACAGCATGAATGCCTTTATGAGAAATGGGAAAAATTTGAAATGCTTTCACAGTTAAAAATCATCGAATCTTTCTGTAAATGAAGATTAGCACACGCGTTATACTCCTGTTCACTGCCACTGGTTTTATTTTTAAAAAGGGGGGGAATGTAACTTTTTTCATAATAAAGTCTTAATAATAAATTGAGAATATTAGAGTGTTTAAAGATGTCTGTATATAAGGGCACCTAAATTGAGTGCTGTGAAAGTTAGCATAAATGAAATCCTTAGCCAATTTTTTGTTTCAATTTTTTTATTTTTATAAAAAGTAAGTCTATTCATACGTGCATTGAACATCAAATCAAATTCCGATGGTGCTTTTCCCAAAGCAGGATGTTCTTAATTGGACCATCCAGTCATT
This sequence comes from Benitochromis conjunctus, assembly GCA_015052645.1. Classification (NCBI taxonomy): domain Eukaryota; kingdom Metazoa; phylum Chordata; class Actinopteri; order Cichliformes; family Cichlidae; genus Benitochromis; species Benitochromis conjunctus. The sequence goes on from VOQK01021753.1 coordinate 1,791, forward strand.
GCCCAGTTCCAAAAAACAAAAACAAAACAACCTTGGGAAAAACTTCATGAATTAGCTATTGAGTAATTTGTAGAAGCCGGGGAGTTACAGGGTTTCAGAGTGTGTGTGTGTGTGTGTGTGTGTGTGTGTGAACGTTTGAGGTTTGTGTCACTCTCTCATCTCTATACTGCACACAGCATATCTGGTTGGTTGGTTTTCCAGCCAGATCAGAAGTATGTTTGCTAATGTATTCAATCTGGGCGATGGCTCTCAGAGCTGATTTCACACGAACAATGATGATGAAAAAATGTAAACGTCCCCATTTACAGTAATTGGTCTGGGACACTCTGTCTGCACTGTGCGTTTTTTGTGATGCAAATGGTTTAAATGTGGGGTTGCGTACAAGGTTGGGCGGAGGGAGATTGACATAGATACTTCCATGTCATTATCCCCCCCAAAGTTTTACCTTTTCACAGGGAATCGGGGAACTCTGCAAACAGCATGGAAGACAAGTTTGCGTGAAAATCACAGCACCGGGGGAATGACCTTCTTCTGATCCTCTATGACTCTTTGAAAACATGGCTTCCAATGAAGGCATGATTATGGGGGGGGGCTTCCTTACATGCCTGTAATTGGCTATTCATTGGGACAATCTGACATCAAGTCCTGTCACATCTAAACTTTGTCCAGACGGAGAAGGAAAAAAGCAAAACAATACATTTTTGGTAAGACTGTTGCATACAAAAAAGTGGAATTTCAATGTTTACGTGAAATTGTTGGAATTTTAAACTATTTTAAATATTTAAGCACAAAAGTTTAAAAAAGAGGAAATTCACCATAAAAATGGTCAAATTTATAGCATTTAACGCTTGAACCTACTTCTTTTTTCCAAAAATTGTTTTGTTTTTTTTTTATTTTCTTAATATTCTTGATTTATATATATTCATTGTAAATACGTTATGAAGATTAAAAATAAACTTAGTACTACTAATATTTAATTATAAAACACAAATATATACATTTATCTGTACAGATTTATTTTTAGATATTTCTTTTAGAAAATATTCAGATGTTAAGTTTACATTTCCGGAAAAAATGGGGACAAACATTAATTTCATATAAAGCAGTAACTAATGGCAAATTCCACAAATTGCTGATACAATTTTAATATCCTAAAAAACTCAATAATAATACTTTTAGTGCATAAAAACGGATTTGTAGATTTTTCTTAACGTCTCATCTTCAGTGAAATAAATCAGAGGTGCATCCTGATGCAGCTGATGCCCTGTAGAAATGCCCAACTTCTAAAATAAATAAACAAACAGGTTCATTAGTTATGCCCTGCAAACGACCACCGGAGCAGAGGGGGGTTCCCCCTGCCACAGATCAAGCCACCGGGCCTTGAACCTGACCCCTCCGGCTCATCTAGGGCGAGCTTGTCACATTGCATTCCCGCTGGTGCATTGTTGCCGCGGGAGCTCCTCAATGGTTTTGAGGGAGATAGATAGTGTGGCCGTCCATCTAACAAACCTCCTCTCTCCCCTCCCCGATCTCTGCGTGCTCCCGGTTTTGACACAGGAGACAAAACCCGCGGAGAGGACTATGAATGGCAAAGCAGCGAGGAGGCCGAGGGAGAGCAAAAGGAGGCGGTGTGCCTTTGTAGTCGGGGAGGAATGCGGAAATGTCCCCGCTCCGTGTCAAACCTCTCTGAAGGGGGTCAGGCCACATTCAGCCGGCGTGGGAAAGCCAGGCAGAGACGGAGCTCACACAAGGCGAGCGAGGCTGCAGTTGCATAGGCCTATCCGCGGATATATGGAAGAAAAAAAAAAACAGAAGAAAGAAAGAAAGGAGAAAATCCAAAGAAGAGCGTGGTTCTGGAGGGCTGCATCACGCGTTTGCCTTTGTCCTATGACCCCCCCTCTCCAATCATACACCCCCTCCCCTCCCCTCCCCACACAAACTTGAAGTGAGAGTGTGTGCGCGCAAGTTTTCGTACGGCCCACCACCTCCTTCTCCTCCTCCTCCTGTGCTCGTTTTTGGTGTCTGCCTGGGCTGGTTGAGGGGATGGGGGGTTAGAGCCTGCACCGTCAACTACCTGTGTGGCCCCCGCATGGAGGAAAGTGGACAGGGATGCATTTGACGGAGCAGTTTTTATCCGACACACGAAAGCGTCCTCAGCGTCATACCGGGCATGCCGACGTTGCGACATTGTATTGACAACATAAAACAAGGTAAACGCTGAAAGTGGGCATATTTATGGTATTTGTGCAAAACAAAGTGTCTTTTGTGCCTTGCAATGCTTGCTTTGCAACCCAATGAGGTTTCAAACGGTGACATGACCAATTCCCCGATTTGTTAGAATTTAAGCTATTATTTGGCACACTTTGCGTTCACGCACAAAATAAATTGGAAAAAAATTCGGGGAAGCCACCCAGGCTAATGAAAACACACTTGAAACTCGGATGCGGTGTCGTTTCACACATTTCGAGCCGTTTCGGGCTCGGAAAGCGACATTTACAGGGTTTTAAATGGATTGTTGCTGTAGGAAGTTCAGACAATGCAGCCACGTGCTCGCAAGTTTGGGTGTCCTCAAAGAGAAACTTTGACAAACCAGCACAGGCAGGGCTGCTAGTTTGATCTTGTTGCTGGCGTAAAACGAAAAAGCGGTTGAAATTTATACTCATTTTTACGTGTTGTGTTAACATTTTTTTTTAAAAAATCATTAAAGACAGCTCGTGCGAAGATTACATGAGCAACACCGCATGCGGGGTGAATTATCGATTGCACGAGACAAATTATTGGATGCAAAGCAAGCCTTGAAAGGGGTTAACTGGGATTATTTTTAATTATTTTTCACATTAGTTTTATGTTAGAGGTAGGAGGACATGAGCTGCAGTGCGTAATAGGAGGAGGAGTGGAACTTGGGACGCAGCGGTTCTTTTTTTTTCTTTTTTTTTCATTTTGATAGTCGGAATAAAACATCATGACAGTCCTTTTATTGCCTACCTGGACCACTCTTTGACCAAATCTGACAAAGATGGTGTCTTCCCCCATCTGTGTCTCCCTGTCATCTAGGCATTGCATGTGCCAACTTTTTTCTCTGAAAATGCCTTTGTAAGAGAGTCTGGCTCGTCATCCTCGCCCGGGATTCCCCGCAATATTTTCAACAAGAGAAGAAGAAGAAGAAGGGGGGGAAATTCTGCAAAAATGGACAAAGAAAGTATTGGTACTCAGTATGAGCCTGTGGCGGAGATTGGAGAAGGCGCTTACGGGAAAGTGTACAAGGCGAGAGATTTGAAGAACGGGGGACGCTTTGTAGCCCTAAAAAGAGTTCGTGTCCAGACGGAGGAAGAAGGCATGCCGCTCTCCACCATCCGGGAGGTGGCGGTGCTGAGGCAGCTTGAAGCCTTTGAGCACCCCAATGTTGTCAGGTAAGTGAGGAGTGGGATGGGCAGAGGTGGGGAGCCAACCTGCTTTGTGCTTAAGAGACAGGATGAAGGGGAGGGGGTGGGTGGTGGTGAAAGAAATGTGCATATGAGACTAAGTATACATTACTTCCTTTTTGATGGTCTCTTGTGGCAACTGTGATGGGTCATATGACCTTTGGTGGCAAGGCCCGCTGGCAGACTTGTCTGAAGCTGGTGGCCCTTTTAGTTTCCTGCAGACAACACGGGCTCCACAACAACACACTGGAGGCTGTCACTATCAGCAGGTATTAGACACACACCTGTGCATTCTCAGCTTCCTGTTTAGTTCAAAAGCCCGCCCCTGTTTATCTTGATTGATTGGCACCAGTCACATCTGTCACCTCATGCATATTTCATGTGTGCAAATCTTCATCTATAGATAAGGCGCAGAAGCATCCTTCGGAAGCGGCGGCTTTCCACTACCCTAGCCTCTGTTATCGCTGACTTGCAGAATGAAGCGAGACCTGCATGCTTATGTGTTTAAGGGTGCTTGGTCAAAGATCCCTTTGATATTAGGAATGGTGAAGACACGTGAGGTTCCACCTACGATGTAGCCGTTCAACATTCGGACTTCACTTTTTGCTAAACACTCATCAGCATTTAGTCTTTTATGATTAAAGACCCATCCCTCCTTTCACATTTTGGAATATTTATACAAAAATACTGATATCTTCAAAAAGAAATGAAAATACCTGCTTAGAAATCCAGACTTAAGAACACTCAAAATATTTCTCCTTCCAAGATTACTAGATACAAGACGTTGCATTTAGTGAAAGCCTCAAGTTTCCATGTGACATTACTTTGCCTACTGGATGAGGATTGTTGTAACATTTCTCAGTCCTGTTATTTGTTTTGCTTAACCAGCAGTTACTTTTTTTTTTTCTTTTTCTTTATTTGTTACAGCAGAAGCTAAAAAGAAACAGCTAATTTTCCCATTTAAGATGACTCTGTTAGGAATGTGAATCCCTGGCAGGCTGAATCCACGTGTTTGAAATTGGCGAGCCTGCGCAGCCATGCCGTTGACTGCTTGTTTCACTCATGGCAAAAGAGGAGTAGTCACCAATACCATAATCACATGTTAACACATGTGCATGTAAAGATTTTCATTGGTCGGAGTCTTTAAAACAGTCTGTGCTATGTGGTATGTACTGAGTTTTAAAAAAAAATATATTTTTTTTATGGGTATACATGTTTTGTTTTTTCCAAAGAATGACCCAACCAACTGCTGCTGGCTGGATACATCTGATCTAGAGGGCCTACAGAAATGTGACAAACAAAATAAAAACATGAAATAAATAAAAGGGTTAAGAACAAATGCTTTCAATTTTACAATGAACATCCAGTCATGTTCTGGCATGCATGGAAATGCTGATTCTGATGATTCTGCGTCAAGATGGCGTAAAAAGATGAAAGCGACTTTGAAAGAGTTCATTGTAGGGCTACTGATTGCAAGCACAACAGAAAGACTCCTCAGACGGCAAGCCTGCATTTAAATCTATAAGAACAACAGTTAATAGGGTTGGAAAGTGTGGCCTGCATTGCACATTTAATGAATTATGCAATAATGTGATGTGCCAGGAAAAAACGATGAGCCACTCTTCCTTAGGTGACTTGACACAAACGGTCTATCACTGATTACTTAAACAGCAGAGTATAAATCCTTCGTTAAATCGATATATCCATAGGCACTGGTCTGTATTTGATAAGTGAGCAATGGCTTCTTGGAGTGACATTTGATCACAAATCGTTCTGAAAGATCACCTTTCTGTCCTCATGGCAGTGATCTCTTCCAGAATGACCCTCATCTGCATGGTTCCAGGCATCATCAGAGGTTTGGACGAGTATAAAAATGATCCTGTGGGGTTTTTTTTTGGGGGGGGGGGTTGTTTTTTTTGCCCAACTGAACATCTTTTGGAGATTTTTTGCCTGTTCTTCATAATCATCATCCCAACACCAAATTAGAGAAAGTCTTTCAGAAGAGTGGTGTACATCCCTCCAGTACAGTTTCTAAGACGTCCCCATGGTGATTTATTGAGATCATGTGCTGGAGTTTCCATAACTGTGTCACCTCTCTGTAGTTAAACTCATGTGCCCGTCAGTACTGTTCAATGCTATCAAAATGGCCTTGAGTTTGACATTTGGCACTATCGGTGCCAATTGGCATATTGTATGATATTTAAAAACAAAGCAAGCTATTTTTTTCCCCCTAGTTTTCCTACTGTCTGTTTTGCACACTGATGCCATTTTCTTTTGGTTTTGTAATGAATTTTCACTGAGAGGGCAGTACTCTAATACTGCGTCACATGCTGGCACAAGCCAAGGTCTGTCCTTGTGCTTGTTTTATTCTGAATATCCAGTGCTTTGGGATTGAAGGGGAAGTTCTAAATGGATGTTTTAGAGGCATGGCTTGTGCCCTTGTGACTCTAACAATAATTCCCCAATGTATCAATGAATAATGGAGGATAATGGTTGTGGCTTTCTCTTAATGGGTCCACAGTGGGGGTTTGTCCTTACTGGAAGACGGACATGTAAGCGAGCATTAAAAAACAATCTTTGGTCAGTTATATTTATGGTTGAATACCCTTTGCTTCACAAGACACCCCCACCCCAATATTATGCTGCAGCATTTGTTTGTTAAAGCATGTAAACCAGCAGCTCTTTAAAGCATTGGAGAAACTCCTCTACCCTTGAGTTTAGCCAACTAGCATAGCCAAGCAGCACAGGCCAGGAAAAGTGCATTGTGGGCCTTCTGTGTGACTCCAGGCAACCCCTGCATGTTTGTAATGAGGCCCATTATTCATTCCATATGTTCCGTGTCTGCTAAAAGCCGCCATTGTAGTCCAACAATCGAGCTGTGAGGGGCGTTTAACCCCAGTGCTTCTGAAGGAGGGCGCCTTCTATTCTCTGACATCATGCACAGTACTAATACCTTGAATGAATCACCTCTCACTCACTCCTCTGACTCTAGCATGTCCATGCCCATTGATTACCAGGATGTTGGCAAGGACAGATGATGCCTCGCTGGATAGGAGTAAACAAGTTTCCAGGGAGCTTTAGTTATTTCTTTTCTGTGCTTATTTAACTTACCTACGTGAATGAAGTCACTGAGGTTTTATTATTTCTTCTTTGTTCTCCAGTTTTATGTTTTTTGGCAGCTTAAGTTCAAACTTTTTCCTCCACAGGACTAAATTAGTTTTTGAGGAAAACGTTTACTTTTTAGCTTCCGTCTTCATAAGTAATGTAAACCTTCAAACTTTGAGTTCAATTAGGGGTTGTAATAAATTTATACTTTGTCCATTAGGACAACTCAAAGTTAAGATAAAACTTTGAATATTAGGATAACTCAAAATATCTTTTAAACTTGAATTTTTAAAACGAGCAACTTTCCCTGAATTTAGCTTTAACCCATTAATCTGAACTTTTTTTTTTTTAGCTAAAAAATATCGTACACTGAACAAGAGAAAGAAAATAATGGTTTAGTTTTTGCTCACTTGCATATGTTAACCCCCTTAATGACAACACAACATGTGCTCGGTGGAGATCCATCAAGGCGCTTTTCGTCTTCTGTGTTGTCACGATGAAAGATGCTGCCTTTGCAGTGGCTACAGGCAGGCTCCACTCGACGTCCCATAGTGTGTCAGGAGTTGTCATAGCGCTGGTTGAGGAATGCTGCTTGTAGTCCCGTGCTCTTTGAAGAGGACACATTGGATAGATTTTTTTTTTTTTTCTTTCAAGCTTTTCATCAAAGCCTTCCTTGGCAGGGGTACTGACATAATCTGGATGCTTGGCCTTAGTTGGTCGCCTTGGGAAACCAAGGCTCTCGTGTTTAAGGCTCAATAGTCTTAAAGTTTTAAAAGGCTTGCAAAAAAGCAGTGGCCGTAGCTGGAGATGGTGTTATCATCCCATAGGATAAATCAGGGGGTCCAGATTTAGGTTGTTGGCTAAAGATTTTTGAGTTAATGTTCCAGATTTTATGATGGTTTTATTGGAGGATTTTTCATAACAGTCTCAAAGTCTCTTAAACCATCTCAAAGGACACTGAGAAAAGCATGACAATCCTGTGTCTTAAGGCACAAAAATGGACAAGGTATGAACCAACCTGTGGTTTTGGAGTATTGTTACACCCTCACTGATTTCAACAAGATGATGACAAACCACGTTCATATTACAACAGCGTGGCTTCGCAGTGAAAGAGACCAGGTGCTAAACTGGCTTCCATGCGGCCAGACCTGTCACCCACTTAAAACATCTGGCCCATTATTGAGTGAAATAAATATGACAAAGAACACCTGGAAGTGTTGATCAGGCCAATTTCTGCATTGAGTGAGAATGGAAAAAAGTTTTAATTTCAAAGGTGTTGTTAAAAGAAAAGGTCATGCAACACAGTGGAAAACATGAGCACTCCCTTTCTTTGAAACCTGCTGATGGTGGTAGATTCATACTCATTTCATAGCTTTAATATGATGGACGTTTTCATTGAAAGCTAGGTTGTTTACAGAGTATTACATTTGAATTATTATTATCTTTTTTATCTATTTAAGAAAACTGGTTGTGCTTTTACATTATCACTTGTCATAGCAGGAAACACACTTACATTTGGCTATCCTAATGACCCTTACCAGTTACTTACTTACAAGACTATGTTACTATATTAATAATATATTGTTGTGTTCATGCTCTAAAACAAATGCAGTACCCTACTTCTCTGATGGGGCATACGATTCTGAAATCCAAAATTACAGTCTGTGATCGAAGCTGAAAGGTGATAATTATAATCTATGTAGTAATAAGAACCTGTGAGCAGTATGTGATGTTGTGTAGATGTACTCTGTTACGCCCCCCCACCATGGTGGGGGCTAAGGCAGGGAGGAGACAGCAACACCGCACAACCAAAATCAATGAAGGAGGAGGACAAATGGCAAAGTTAACAATTAGGCAGGATTTATTGGTAATTTACCGTGGCTTGGCAGTCAAACTTAACAAAAGAAAAAGGTGGGGGAGGGGGACCAGGCAGTTGAGCCAAATCAAAGAAATTAATAAAACAAAAAGAGGTCGACAGCTTCCCTGGGCCTAAATAAAACAATATGCAAAACAAAAGGCCTGTCTTGCTGCTCGACAAAAAAGGTCAGTAAAAAATATGAATGATTTGTCTGTTTGAGTGTATTTGCTGAATCCATTTAGGCATAAACTATAAGTAGTTTTTCTGTTTGTTTTTTCTTGCTGCTAATCCAGTGGGTCTTTGGCCATGACATGTGCATATATGGAGTTAGGTGCATATGCTTTTTTGGGAAAACTTTGATAATTTTGCCTCTGTACACCACCACAGCGGATTTTAAATCAAACAATTAATGTGTGGTTGAAGTGCCCACTTTCAGCTGTAATTTAATGGGTTTTACAAAAAAAGAAAAACATATTTTCAGAGATTGAAAGCATATGGGCAGCTGGCCGATTAGCAACTCCATGGCCATATGGGGGCTGCTCTCTTGTTATTACATTGCAAATTAAGCAGGCAATACTTCTGAAGTTGAACCTAACATAACTTTTCAATGAAGCTCTCCATATGAGGGCCAAAGAGATTTTAGTGCAAGTGTGGGAGGCTGAAAAGCAAATATAAACTTATCAGAGAAATACAAAAAAAACTCTAGGAATGGCCCAAATCAACAGTCATCCAGTACACACCTTAAAACCTCTGGCCAGCTCAACTTCACCAAGAGGTCTGAAACACTACAGAAGAAAGAACTCTGCTCATCTGGAAGTAGCGCTTTCAGTGAGAGAAACTTTTCGTCACTCATCCAAGTGACTCCTTCATTCTCAGCTGGCTGCCGGTTTCCCCATTCATATAAACAGCACATTTGCATAATGACTGATCCTAGCATCACTGGCGTACAACGGGCTGTGAGACAAAAAGATACACCACAATGATTGGCACAATACAATACCAATACACCAAAAAATACAAACTGCCTATCAGGATAAATATTTTTGCCCTAACTGATCTTACGTCCTCTGTTATGCTCTCAGGTTTGGAGATATCTCTCTACAAGAAAGAATAAACCAGAAGAACTTTGAGACATTAGAAGCCTATTACAGATCATTAAGTGAAAAGGTGCCACTAGAATGTAAGTGCACAACTTTAAAGTTATTTTTACTAAAGAAAAGTCTTCATCTTTGATCTTATGTGCAGAAAACAGTATTAACATTTTTTCTGTGTGTGTGTGTGTAATCTGTATTAAATGGTCCACATTGTTTATAAAGCAACAGTAAAATTTAACATGTAAAACTTTTCTGTGAAAGAAATGTCCACACCTGACCACCTCATTAACCTCTGTTTATGTTTTGTTTTGTGCAAACAGGTCTACCGTGTTTTCAGACACAGACCGACATAAAGGAATTACTTGAAACTCTGGGCCAGAATGTAGTCGCAAAGAAGAAAAAGAATGTGGAGATACTGTGGACCGCTGGAACGGTGAGGCGTGATGTGGTTTTACTGTTTTTACCGTCCGGATGGTATTTACTTTGAAGGAAACGGTATTGTATTTTGTATATATTCATTTTGTTTTCTTTGCTCTTTTTAAGCATGCTTTAAGTTGGTAGCAGGCTTTTCTTATTTGCTCTGTTGAAATCCATTTTGAGTGCAGTTATTTGTATTATTTTCACGTAAAATGTTTAATTTTCATAAACTTTTTACAAAGTAAGAAACATAGTTTTAAATAGCTTTAAATAACATTATTATCACTTCAGATCAGATCCTTCAGATAAATCTGTTGACCTCAAGGGAGAGGTCAGAGGTCAAATGTGACATGATACTTTAAATCTGGATATGGTTCTTTCGATTTGTTGGCAGTACACACTACACTTGTAAGAATCATAGTTAATGAAGTTATAAGACTTTTTTTTCCGATTTTGGTTTTTAAAAGATGAAGTTGAACTTGAAGACTTTATGGATGTAAGCTCAATTTTAATGGATCGTTAACATAACCTCAATCTACACCCCTACAAAATGTTATCAAAATTCACTCACAACTTTTGAAAGAATGCGAACATTACCTAAAGCTTCCTTGGCAGAGGTAAAAGCAAAACACACCTCAACTAATAATGAGTAACTTGAAACTACAAAGGCAAATGAGGTGTAATGCCAGGGCAGGTGGAAGTGAGCGAGAGTGCGAGAGAGACCTAACGCTCCTTCTCGGGCTTTTATGTGTGCAAGTGAGGCTTCTGCAATAATCACATGGAAGATGTGTGCACGTGTCTACGTCAGGATATGTAAAACAAGATGAGTCACGTCACAACATCTTGCCTTCATGATGTGTGCAAAACCAACTGCGGTGTTGTTGTTTTTTCCCCCCATCCACTTTCCTCCAGATCTGCCGAAGGTTAAATGGCATCAGGTTTACCAGCTGTAAAAGTGCCAAAGACCGAACATCCATGTCTGTCACTCTAGAGCAGTGCGCCCTCCTACGTGATGAACACCAGCTCAGCAAGGACTTCTTTGTGCGCGCTCTGGACTGCATGCGCAGGTAAGACAGTATTAAAGGAGGCATCGCACTCCAATGGGTGCAAGCCAGCAGCCAGTCCTAAACAGACTTCACTTTAAAAGTTAGTCATAAAAGCATATCTTTTGCTCAAAGAAAAGCATCTTGGTGATCAGAGATTTCTGCCATCATGTCCTCACTTCAAGTGAAGTTACTTTTAGGATCTGTTGCTTTATGTATTCAGAGGGAGGCTGTTTTTCCTGCATCTCAAATTATAATAACCATGCACTATACTACTACAGGCAAGTAAGAAAAATATACTTTTTTTTAAATGTTCTGGTTACCACACTATTAATTTTGCTAAACATTTAGCAGTAGAATGGAATAAGCCTGAAGTATGCTTGTCATTACAAGCATGTATTACAGGTAATAACCTGCATTCACACCACCCATCACACACATCAAAGGTATTTTATCTGCAACTTTTCCTCCTAGCCTGTCACCATTTACACCATCAACATTCCCTTCCCTCCACCATCATCACCATTCCTCACACATTCAGAGGCAGCCATGCATGTTCCTGTTAGTCCTGTCCTTTAGTGTTTGTGTGTTTGCCAGCAGGGAAACATTCACATCTGCCTAAATCTGATGAGGTTTAACTGCATAACTTTGGCAAGGACACTGGTGAAATGCACATCTGAAATGTCGCTTTCTAGCGATTCTATGACCTGTTTCACTGAGTTACTAAACTCTTAGAAGCTTTAGTAATAAGAGAATAACATCACATTTTAACTGATGTACTTATGATGATGAACTTACAGTGTACAGTCAATACAAAAAGGCTTTTCCTAAAACTCCAAATGAACAGAAACTATGTAGAGCCATGAACCAAAATAGTACCAGTGATCTTCAATAAGATCCCAGCTGCCAAGAGCTGATAAGCATGTGACTACAGGCATGTATACGCTGTGAGGAGAACATTT
>VOQK01021762.1:11392-25209 GCA_015052645.1 Benitochromis conjunctus
TTATAAATCTGATGTGTCAATGTTACCACACAAAACACTGCCTCCTCTGAAACACGCGCACAGAATTGGGTAGAAACCAAATGAGTGAATTTTAGACTCACCGTCTTTTCATTGTGTCACCCGAGCGGTAAGATTTTGTATTTTTTAATCCCCAGTGAATAATGCATCCCGCTGAAATCAAGAAATTCCCTACAAAACATCAGCAGGCTGTTTGCTGAGATGAATTTGATTGTATTGCTTATTAAAATGAGTCAGTATGTCACAAAATGTGCTGAGTGTTTTGTTTTCTTTATGTCCTCAATGATCACTCCTGGACAAATGTTTCACACTCGGGCACATCCAATCACTGCTTCTCCTCGCAGATTAACAGTTAACCTGCCAGTCCTCGTGTCTTTATGTGACGCTGGACAAAGTGCAAGCCACTGTCAGCCGGACGCGACGCGGCTCTGCAGGGAAAGTGAGGATACCGGCTGTTTGTTCAGAGGAACCTGGAGATGTTACCTTGTCTGCTGTGTTAAATGATGTTTCTCCTCATGCTTTGAAACATTAAAGATGGCAACACTGGAATTGTACAGCAAGGTAAGATTAACTTGAGGTATGCTTGGGGCTTTGCTGTGGTTTCTTATTATTTATGGAATCTGCACTTTCTAGGTGCTTTGAATAAGAAGCAACCCTTAGTGTATAAGAACAGCATTGCTACTGATGTTTGAGCACGTGTGCATTAATGAGATGCATCCTATGAGTTTGTCAGGTAAGCAAGTCTGATTGATTGCCCAAGTTAGAACTATTCCTGATCTTTGATCTGTTAGGCAGTGTGTTAGTCTGAGGTATATTCAGTGTTTACTGAATATATGAAAAATGTGCGAGACTTGAAGCTAATTTGTAAAAATCTGTGCATTAATAAGCGAATTAGCTAATTACATTTCTCAGCTTTAAATAATGGCTAATCCTCGCGGGTAGTTTAGAGGGAGGGTGACTGCTGTTAATTTTTAACACAGTTTAGGAGCTTTTTATGCTGATGGGTACCAAATAGCTTCACTGGGTGAGTCCAGGAAGTGTGACATATACCTTAACAGCGTTCAACAAAAATAAAATCACAAATGAAATCAGTTTTTCCTCTCAGCTTTCAGATTTTTTAACACACCCAGATTTATGCTGCACTTTTCTCCTTTTTCACTCAGTCTGTGTTTTACACACCTGTGACGGTCTGTTCCTTTTTTTTAGGGGGCAAATGTGTGGGTTCCTGACCCAGATGCTGTCTGGGTTTCAGCCCAGCTTCTCCAGGACTACAGGCCTGGAGGGAAGCATCTGCTGCTACAGCTCTCAAATGGAAATGTGAGAGACACCGTACTGTTTTACGCTCTATAGATTAAAGCAAATGCTCAATTTGGATAAAATTGCACTCGTCTAAAATCCCTTTCTCGGCAATGTCTTACATCCGAGACTTCTAACTTCCACTTTCAATGACAGGAGGTCCGTTTCCCAGTGGCCTATCCCTCTGATCTCCCACCTTTGGGGAATCCCGACATACTGGAGGGCGAGAATGATCTAACAGCTCTCAGCTTTCTCCACGAGCCCGCTGTGCTGCACAACCTCCGGGTTCGATTCCTGGACTATAGCAGCATCTACACATACTGTGGTGAGCGCCTCACTGGAGAGATGGCAGGAAACTAGAAAAACAGGGATGATTACTCAACCAACGATAGACTGGCGAGAGTGAGAGAGGATCTTTAAATTCCTGCTGGAAAAAAGCCAGAAACAGCTCCTGTGTGCTTCTGTCTGCATGATTATACTGCAGCTCATAATTCTGTCTATATTACAAGAGGTCAAAGGCTGAAACTACACCCTCACTGCCACACTGTAAAAGGAAAAAAAAAACCTCTTAAGTATGTAGTTGCACATTATCTTTGAATTAGATGACTCATCTTACTAAATCTTTTGTTTTTAAATATTAATTTTTCACTTTTGTCATGACCAGACATCTGAGCATATATTACACTAAGATGGCAAAGATCCTATAATCCAATGATCCCACATGAGAAGCATTTGGCGATGGTGTGGAGGAAGAACTCACTTTGAAGGGCAAAGACCTCTGACAGATCCAGGCTCAGGGAGGGGTGTCTACAGTCGTGTGAAAAAGAAAGCTTCCACAGGACTCTGTTCAGTCCTGTTAAAACTAAGCTCTGCTCTCCTCTGAATAGACCATGCTTAGCTTAGCGACAGTTTAGATTTGCAACGTTGCATCTGAACAAACAGATGAGACCAAAATGGAGACGTGTGATCATAAAGCACAGCCTCACACTGGGAGGAAACCAAACACAGCATATCAGGACAAGCACCTCACACCAGCTGGCCAGCATGGTTTCGGGCTTGTTCTGCAGCCACAGGGCCTGGGCACCTTGTAAACCTCAGTGAACTGAAGCAACACTTTCAAGACAAATTCCTCCACAGTGATGTGAGAGCCTGATAAAGCCATACAGAAAACGATTATTTCAAGTTATTGCCCACTAAAGGTGGTTCTACAACCTACTGAATCATGGTGTTTACTTAGTTTTTTTGCAGGATTGCATAAAGTCCTGTAAAAACTTTCTTCTTCACATGATTGTATCTGCTATGATCGAGAGAAGTTACTAACATAGCAGTGTCACATTATTATATAGTAAATAAAAACATTTATTCAGGTCCTCATATTTATTAGAATTTTTATTCTAAAAAGTTTTATTCTAAAATCTCTTTTTAAAAAACAGCCATGCTTATATGTTCAAGTATATATTAATATTCAGGTTCTCATGGTGGGATTGCTTTCTTTCTCGTGTCTCCAGGTATTGTGTTAGTGGCCATAAATCCGTATGACCAACTTCCAATATATGGAGAGGAGGTGATAGACGCTTACAGCGGTCAGGACATGGCTGACATGGAGCCACACATCTTTTCTGTGGCTGAGGAGGCCTACCGCACTATGATCAGGTCAGGGTTCCTGAGTGTTTGGTGACCTTATGCCTAATTTACTTTTTTAATACTCCGAGCATTAACTACACTGTGTGGGATGTTGTGGTCACTCTGTCTGTGTGCAAAGAGAGGAGAGGAACCAGTCTATCATCATCAGTGGGGAGTCTGGCTCTGGGAAAACTGTCTCTGCAAAGTTCACCATGAGATATTTCGCTGTGGTTGGAGGAGCAGCACAGCAGACCAGTGTGGAGGAGAGAGTTTTGGCTTCTAACCCAATCATGGAGGTAAAGGACCCAAAGGTTTCTCTCTTTTTGTACGTTCGTTATGGTTAAAAGCTCTAATATCAAATTTATGCACACTTAAATCAGTGATAAAAAATCTTAGTAAAGATATAAAGAGTAACCTCCTACTCACCATTGTTTTTATTAGTATGCAACATTTCGGTCTGTGCAACCTTCGTAAGGTACGGAGAATATTGGAAGTTCTACTATGATAAAAACTATAATTCTGTATTTTGGTCTTCAGTCCATTGGTAATGCTAAAACTACTCGAAATGACAACAGCAGTCGTTTTGGGAAGTACATCGAGATTGGCTTTGGCAGGAAGGGGAACATCATCGGGGCCAATATGAGGACCTATCTGCTGGAGAAGTCACGGGTGGTCTTCCAGGTAAATTCACTTGCTGCAATGTGGTTAGGCCAGAGCAAAAAGCCACAAATGTCTTGTAGAAAAAATGTACGGGGGTTCATTCATGCTTTCTTCATATTTGTTTGTTTTAAGGCATCGACAGAGAGGAACTACCATATCTTCTATCAACTGTGTGCCTCCAGAGAGCTGCCTGAAATGATGTCCCTCAAACTGGGTGAGACTCTGTAACAGGCGACCTCCTCAGTTTGTTCTCAGAGGAGTACAGTGTCCGCGTTATTATGTTCACAGTGCATGGAGTGTGAGTGTGAGTGTGTTTTATTGAGTCCAGATGCTCCAGAGAATTTCCGCTACACCAACCAGGGAGGAGAGATGCAGATACCTGGTACTGACGATTTGTCCGACCTGGAGCGTACTCGCAATGCTTTCACCATTCTGGGTAGAGTGTGTACATTAAAGCATCCATCCAAGCATCTTTGAAGATAAAACAGGAAATTCTTTACGTTATATATGTTAAAAATGCAGGTGTGCAGCCTGACCAACAGATGGAGCTCTTCAGGATCCTGTCAGCTGTTCTCCATCTGGGAAATGTCAACATTCAAGCCAGTGGGCGAACCTCTGACCGGTGTTACATTGATGTAATGATCTGCATGAATACTTTTGCATTCACTAGTCTTTCATTCATGTACCTTTGTAATAGTTGCTTTGATTCTCAGGCAGAGGACTGCTCTCTGGCTGTCTTCTCCAAGCTGCTGGGAGTTGAGGGATCACAGATGGCTCACTGGCTGTGCCATCGCAGGCTTGCTGTAGGAGGAGAGATGCTGGTTAAACCTATGACTGGCCAGCAGGCCGTAGAAGCCAGAGATGCACTTGCTAAACACATCTATGGTCAGCTGTTTGTGTGGACTGTCCAGAGGCTCAACTCAGCTCTGCGGGCCCAGCAAGGATGGACCAAATCCTTTGTAGGGGTGTTAGACATTTATGGGTAAGTGAATGAACTCTGTGACTGTGACTGTGCAGTGTGTGATTAAAGTTTTTGTATGCCTTTGACGTGGACTGACAGGTATCTCCCTTGGAGCAGGTTTGAGACCTTTGAGAGGAACAGTTTTGAGCAGTTCTGCATAAATTATGCAAATGAAAAACTGCAACAACAGTTCAACAGAGTAAGCCATCGTCCTTTCCCTCTGTGCTTTATGCCCTTGCTGTTTGTGTCGTGTTTGTTTACTGGTTTTGAACTGTTTTATTAAAGACATTAGCCCTTTCACCTGTGCTCACATCACTTATGAAAATACTGATATTTGATATGAGTGTAAATATAATGCGTTTGTTTGAAACTTGTTCCGTCTGTCATATTTGTGTGCAACTATGTTAAATGTCTGCATGTAAAAAGATACTGTGGGGAAACACAGACTGTCTTTTCAGCCTGTTGTTGGTTTCCATCATGGGCACGGTCAGTCCCTTAATCTTTCTGTTGAGTCACTCTGTCTTTCTCTAATTCTGTCTCATTGCTACTTGCTTGGTGGTGTTTGCAGCATGTGTTCCACTTGGAGCAGGAGGAGTACGTCCGTGAGGAGCTGGCGTGGAGCCGGATTGAGTTCAGTGACAATCAGCAGTGCATCGATCTTATAGAGGGACAGCTGGGCATGTTTGATCTCTTGGATGAGGAGTGCAGGGTCGGCCATCCAATCCTCTAGTTCTGTTTTTCTCGTATCTTTTTTTCCCCCCGTGTGGATAAAAGTATTTGCATGTCCACTAGACATTTAATTGTGTTAGCATGTGTAATAAATGTTCATTTGTGCATTATTCAGATGCCTAAAGGTTCTGATGAAAGCTGGGTGCGCAAGCTGTACGACCAGCACCTGAGCAGGAATCCTCACCCTCACTTCAGGAAGCCTCGCATGTCAAACAGCGCCTTCATCGTCCTGCATTTCGCTGACACGGTAAGTGACATAATGCTGGATTGGTCAGGTCTCAGGTGATTCTCTGAGCTCTCTGAGAGCCTTTTGTGATTAACTCCAGTGTGTCTGTGTTTTTGCAGTGATGGTTTATTTTATTTTCATCAGGTCCAATATGAATGCGATGGCTTTTTAGATAAAAATCGAGACACGGTCTTTGAAGAGCTCATTAACATTTTGAAAGCAAGTCAGGTAGATATGTGCTAAATATATATGAATCTATAACTTCTAAGCAACATTGGTTTCACCAGCGCTGTGTGTGTGTGCATGTATGTGTGCGTGTGTGCGTGCATGCTTCAGTCTGAGCTGGTCGCTGAGCTGTTCCAGCAGCAGAGAAATGTGTCTCCTGTGGCCAATGGAAGCGTTCGCTCAGGTAAACGAGCCGCCAGAGAACATAAGCTGACAGTAGGCTTTCAGGTGAGATGTTTTTCTCGACTTTTTCATTTATCGTTTGTTTTTGTTTTTTTTGCACATCCATTCATTCTAAAATTTAAAATAAATCTAAAATAAATTTCCTGCTCATTGTTCTTTATTTCTGGGCCTGTCAGTTCCGTCAGTCCTTACAGATGTTAATGGAAACTCTCAACAGCACCACCCCTCACTATGTCCGCTGTATTAAACCCAATGACCTAAAAGAGCCTTTTATGTGAGTTCTTATTTGTCCTGCTTTCACAGCTAAGGTTTTTGGTGTGATTTAATGGATACTGGTTTTCAAACATCATCTACATGTTAGGTTTGACCCTAAGAGGACAGTCCAGCAGTTAAGAGCTTGTGGGGTGCTGGAGACCATCCGTATCAGTGCAGCAGGATATCCGTCCAGGTACTGAGTAATTCTCAGACTTTTGTCTTTAGAATATGAGCACAGTGTTGTGACAGTGTGGTCTTGAAACATGTGCAAAGATTGCCACGTAAACCAGAAAATTTAATCAAAACAGTGACTTAAATGCTATCACGAAGTAGCAAAAGAATAGTTGTATAACTGTTCACCGAGATTAAATATTTATGTCACTTTAAATGCTTAATTGATAGATTTTCACATTATAGAAACAGAAATATCAACTTATTTTCTCTGAGATTTACTCTACTCAATCTGTGAATCCAGATGGATGTATGAGGAGTTCTTCAGCAGGTATCGAGTTCTTCTTCGGGGGGCTCAGAGCCAGGACCAGGCCCAGGCTGCGTGCAGACAGGCCCTGCCTCAGCTCATCCTAGATCCAGACCAGTACTGCTTTGGAAAGACAAAAGTATTTTTCCGGGCTGGTCAGGTGGCTCTTCTGGAAAGGCTGAGAGCTGAGAGGCTGAGAGTGGCTGCTGTGATCATCCAGAGTCAGGTTAAAGGATGGCTGGCACGGATCAGATACACCAGGATCCTCTGGGCTACTCTCACCATACAGAGATACAGCAGGGGGGCGCTGGCCCGACGGTGAGGACAGCAAGAGTGTTTGTGTCTGTTTACTATGATGTATGGCTGGCAGGCTATGCCATTTCATTTTCTTTAAAGGAAAAAATAGTAATGTATCCTTTCTAGAGTTCTTGTCATGTTTGAAACACTAGATATGATTACCCAGATTTAGAAGATCATTGTAGTGAGAGTAGGTAGCAGGTGAAGGAAAGCCTTCAGAGGTGGAAGTATGCTCTGAGAGAAGAGGAATGAAAGTCAGTAAAAGCAAGAGAGGGAGACGAGTGTAACAGTGACGCTGCAGGGAGCAGAGGAAGTGAAGGTGGATGAGTGTAAATACCTGGGGTCAGCTATCAAAAGCAACGGAGAGTGCACAAGAGAGATGAAGGAGAGGGTGGAGATGAGTGTCAGGAGTGATTTGTGAAGGATAACAGCAAGAGTGGGAGTGAAGGTTTAAAAAATGGCAGTGAGACCTGTTATGATGTGTGGCTTGGAGATGGTGGCACTGACAAAAAGACTGGGAGCTGAGATGGTTTGCACATGTGCAGAGGAGGGCGAGAAGATGTTGAAGATGGAGCTGCCAGGCAGGAGGAAAAGAGGAAGACCTCAGAGGAGGTGCAGGGATGTAGTGAAGGAGGATATGCAGAGGGTTGGTGTGACAGAGGAGGATGATGGGACAGGGGGAGATGAAGGCAGACGAACCATGGTGGCAACTCTTAAAGGGAGCAACTGAAAGAAGACAAAATGACAAAAGTCTAAACTTAATAAAATATTCCATATATGAAACTCTTCTCTGTCGCATGTCTGCAGACTGGCTTTGATCTTGCGCTACACCAGGGCCGCCTTGGTGATCCAGAAGACTTACCGTATGACGATGGTCAGGCAGTTATTCCTCATGATCCGACAGGCCACCGTCACCATCCAGGCATTCACCAGAGGGACACTGGAGCGCCGCAGATACAGACTGGTCAGCATTCAGTGTCTCCTTCATTACAGGGCACAGCAGATGTTTAAAAAATGACACTCACACTTTATGACTCGGGTTTGATTTGTTTTCCTCTGTAAATATATTTTTTTCCACTTTTACTCTAATCTTAAAAGAGGCTATTTACACACACTTAGACTTATAAACACTTAACCTGAATGCACTTAAAACCCTGTTGATTCCTCAGCTGGTGGCAGAGAGGGCGGCCGTGCTGCTCCAGGCCAGAGTGCGTGGGTGGTTGGCGAGCCAGGCGTACAGGCGCGTACGTGCGGCGGTCGTGTTCATGCAGTGCTGCATCCGCCGCAAGGCTGCCAGGAGACAGCTGCTGAAACTGAAGTCTGAGGCCCGCTCGGTGGAGAGATACAGAGAGCTTAACAAAGGCATGGAGGTCAAACTGATGCAGCTGCAGTTGAAAGCAGATCAGGAGGTGGGTGAGGGTTGTGCAGGGATTTGACCCTCTCATGTGATTTTGATAAGCATTAATTAATTGTATGAGTCAAGAGGTCATTTCACTTTACATTCACACGGCAAAGTTGCTTTTGTGTGCATCCAGGCCAGGGAGAGCGCTGCTTTGAGAGAAACCCTAATGGCAGAGCGAGAGGCTTCCAGCGCCGAGCTGGCGGCTCTGAGGGTAACAATACAAAAATTAGAGAGCCAGTTACAGGAGAAGCCTCAGCCTGGGCCCGTTATCAGCGAAAAGGAGGCAGAAGAGAGAAGAAGAGCTGAAGAGAAAGCTGCCCAGGAGATCCTCCAGCTTAAAGAAGTAGGTCTCCAAACAATAAACACACTTTCCTTCTTTTATCTAGTAGTGAATGCTTCTGGTTTGGCCTGTTTATTGACTTTGATTCTTTAAGGAGCTGCAAGCACTACAGAGAGAAAAGGAGAATTTTTGCAAAGAGAGAGACGATCTCTCGGCTTCCCTGCTGGAACAAGAAGAAAAACAAGAAGGTGGGCTTTCCCTTCACCGGCATCGTACAGTCACAGCTGTTTTTCTTCTGTCTGTGTCTCTCATAAAGCCCCTCTCTCTCTGTGTGTGCAGAGTGTGTGCATGAGGCTTTGTCTCAGGTGACTTCGGCTCTTCGGGCAGAGGTGGACGAGGAGAGGAGAAAGTATCAAGGTCTCCTGAGAGAGTTCACCAGACTGGAGCAGAGATACGACAACCTCAGGGAGATGAGTCTGCTCACAGAGGTCATTAGCTAGCTGCAGAGGCAGACACCCTTAAATGCTATTTGTTCGTTTGAAAATTAATCTCGGGCGCTTTGTGTAATTTCTTTCTCTTCATGTCACAGCGCACCAAAGGCCACAGAAGAACTGACTCCACCCAGAGTCTGGAACCTCTCTCTCCCTCGACGCCGCTGTCCCCCCAGTCTCTCACCCCGCTCTTCGTGTCACCCTTCCCATCTGCCTTTCCATCCCCGGAGGAGGTCCGCAAGATCAGTGTGACGTCTCCCTCTGCAGAGAGGAGAGTCTCAGTGTGGAGCTCTGAAGCTCCAATGGTGAGGAAATAAAGAGGACCGCACGACTGAAGTCCTAACTTTCACATCGTCACTGCAGCGTCACCAGCACAGGCAGTGTCCTCTAGTATCTCACTGTGTTCATGTTTGTAATGACAGGAGCAGCTGATGGAGAAGATGGACGTGGCCAAAGACCCAGCGGTGAAGATGAAAGAAGAAGATCTGGCTCATGCTTATGATGCCGTACGAGTGGCAAACAAGTCAGTCTCTCACCACCAACTCATTCCTTCATTCTGGCAGAGCATTAGCTTTCAGTTTTGTGCCGTGATTTATATTTGGTGGATGAGCTCATTATTAGTTATTCTGTTTTTAATCTACATCTCTGTGTGTGCGTCAGGTTTCTGGAGAGCCAGCTACGTAACCAGCGCAGTCAGTGGGAGGAGGAACTGGAAACTCTGAGGAGTCAGCTTGCCCAAGCAGTGTCTGTCTCTTCCTCTGCTGCACATAAACAGGTATGGATTTATTAAAGCCTGTGAGTAAAAACATGAGTGGGGTTGAAAAAAAAAGTACCTTAGTGATCTTTGAGAATTTTCCATTTTCCAAAAACCACACCCAAATAAAAAACCAAAACAAAAAGATAGGAATAAATTTGTTTCGGTGGCATAGTTCTGTAGAGAAGGTACAAGACAAGTACAGATCCAAAAATGCTAAATCTAAAAGCCTCACACTAGGAGAAGGGCTGGAACCAAATCAATAAAAGGAGAGGTAAAAAAAAAAGAAGATAAAACAGAAAACATTGCCTAAATCAGGGGTGGGGGAACTCCAGGCCCCAAGGGCTGGTGTCCTGCAGGTTTTAGATGTGTCCTTCATCCAACACAGCTGATTTAAATGACTAAACTACCTCCTCAACATGTCTTGAAGATCTCCAGAGGCCTGGTAATGAACTAATCATTTGATTCAGGTGTGTTGACCCAGGGTGAGATCTAAATCCTGCAGGACACCGGGCCTTGAGGCCTGGAGTTCCCCACCCCTGGCCTAAATAATCATGGCAAGACATTTCACTGGTATCATTACTCCGGTTGTAATAAAACTGTAAGAGTTCTCTGGATCCGATTGTTGTCACTTATTAAAGCTGCCTGTCTGTAACGTTTATCATTTTTTCACTCGTCACTGTTTGCGAGTCACTTTGTTTCAGATCATTTTTTATGTTTATATATTCACTTTTTTAAAAGGATGTTCAGGAGCTGCTGGAAGCCCGAGAGCGTGAATGTTTGAGGCTGAGGAGAGAGCTGCAGGAACTGAGAAACACAATCTCACTGAGGCGACTCCTGTCACAAGGTGAGACTTTACCTGAATAAGCAAGGTGGAGTTTCCATGGATCAGATGCCAAACACATCCAGCAGATGCTTGATTTGTGTACATTTTGATCATCAGACTTTATTCCTGATGGTAAATGAACACTTATTATTAGAGTAATATAATTACAATAAATGTTTAAATACACAAAGCAAAAGTGAAATTATTAATCCTGAGTACAATGTATCTGCCTCTCAGTTTAACGATCTTCTACATTTATAGTTTTTAATGTGCTGTTCTCTGTTTGACTGTGATGGTGTGTTTCCTCTTTAGTTTTCCCGTCAGCTTTGGCCACACAGACTTCCTGTCCTGCCCAGCCGAAGCCAGCAGCACTTACTGGTTTACTGGAATGTAGAAAAAGAGACGAAATCAAACTGATCAAGAATCTCATCACAGGTGAGATGAACCCCTGTCTGCCTTAATCATCTTCACCCACCTCTTTTTCTCTTTTGAGGAGCTGTGAAGCAGGTGTTTAAGATGAGGGATGAGATTAACACATGTTTCGTCAGCTAGAGAAAGGCAATAATCAAGCACTTTTAAGAATATGTAATAATTGAGTGGTAAGTGTGATGTCACTGTAGAAATAAGTGTAGCTGGCTCTTGAAGCTGACAGCAGTGCCCTGGCCTTGTCCTCTCTGCCACTGCTTCTATCCCTGTTTGTGCTTCAGACATCCGTGTTGACAGCGCCCTGTCTTTGCCTCCCGGTCTGCCTGCCAGCGTGCTCTTCCTGTGTGTCCGCCAGGCTGACTGCAGCGGGGACCAAGCTCGCGGTCGCTCGCTTTGTAGCGCTGCTGTCACCGCTATGAAGGCAGCTCTGAAGGTGACCTGATCTCTGAACCTTCTCGGTGTGCCGTATGGTTGAGGTTTAATGTTTCAGGACGGTTCACATCGAGTCAGGCAGATTGCCGCTTACGAAATGACACTGACAGCTGACTTTGAAACGTGTCCTTGTGATTGTTTTGGCCCACATGAGCATCTCATTACCAACATAACCATAATAAAGCCTGTTTTAAACACATCTGTTCAAACAGTCGCTGAGATAGTTTCATTTTTCATGATTTGTAATTCAAATGTAACCATTCTCCCTTTCATCTTTTTACTGCAGAAACATGTCAGTGACATAGACATGACTGCTCTGTGGTTAAAGAACCTCTGTCTGTTCCACGACTTGTTGACCCAGCACTCCCCAAAGCAGGCAGGCTCAGCTTTCATTTACTTTCTACGTCACTGTCTAGATTATAAAAGTTTAGGATTCACCGATAACTATCACATGTGACTGGACTGATTGATTTTCAGACCCTCGACTCAGACACACTGGTTCCCCTGTCTGCTGATATGAGTGACTTGATCCGCACCCTGAGTGACCTCTCTATCCAGGCCTATCAGCAGCTCCTTTCCATCACTGAGACCCGTCTACAAAACATCATAGGTACTGCAAAAAGTGATGATTGACGCTCTCCCCTCCTCTGCTCCTCATATTTATCTTCTAATCCTCCTCTCCCTCAGTCCCTGCCCTGTTGGAGAGCGAGACCATCCAAGGTCTTTCGGGCTCAGCGGTGAAGCTGGCAGTGAGCAGGAAGCGGGCAGGCTCAGACCCCAGGACGGTAGGGGGCGAGGCTCCCACAATGGCGTCTGTGCTGAGGGAGCTCGGAGCCCTTCACACCGCTTTGACTCAACAAGCTCTGCCCAAGACCCTGATGGAGCAAACCTTTCGCCAGCTCACCTACCTCATCTGTGCCTCTGCTTTTAACAGCCTGCTGCTGAGGAAGGACATGTGCAACTGGAGTCGTGGCCTGCAAATACGGTAGAGTTTTTAGCAGAACTTTCAGAAGAGTGTTATTGTAGGATCTACCTTACAATATAAAGCGCCTTTAGGCGACTGTTGTTGTGATTTGGCGCTGTATAAATAAAATGGAATTGAACTGAAATTGAATAGAAACACACTTTTACACTACCTACATTTGCAATCTGACATGAGACGCAAACAAAGACACAGACCATAAAAATATCCTGCATTAACTAGTATATCTTGATTTTTAACTCCATAAATTAAAAAAATTAAATTATCTAAATTTTTTTGTATCTCAGTTGTGTGATCTAAAATCAGGATAAATCATGTAAAGGCCAAATAAAGGAAATTTGAAAGCAATTTTTTTCAGCTCTCTTGTTCAGTAAATACAATAAAGATAAAGAGAAGCTGAAGCCCACAGCATCCTTGACCTACTGCAGAGATGAATGTCATATGTACAATGCAGCATCACCACAAAGCCAGCTTCAAGTTCAATAATCAGCTCCCTGAAATAGTGTCAGCATTAATTTTGCCTTTGTTTTATTCCAGAGCTAGAGCACATGTTGCACAACAGTCTGCATGTTGTTCTTTCCACCTCCTTTGGGTGGTCTTATAGAAATAAACACGGATTTATCTCACATCCTTTTCTTGTCACAGCTACAATGTGAGCGTGCTGGAGGAGTGGCTGCGGGGCCGGGGTTTACAGGCAGGGGGCGCTGTGGCCACACTGGAGCCCCTCATCCAGGCAGTGCAGCTGCTGCAGGTGGGGAAAAAGACCGAGGCGGATGCTCAGGGGATCGTTCGGACTTGCAGTGCCTTGTCCAGCCAGCAGGTGGGTCTGTTTGTCTACTCGGATTATGCTGGGAGACGAACATGTGTGCATGTGTTTCATTGGCTGCTGGTCTCTTATTTTGTTTGACAGATTGTGAAGATTCTGACCCTCTACACGCCCCACAGTGATCTGGATGAAAGAGTCACTCTGAATTTCATACGCTCTGTTCAGGTACTGTCTGCGTCTGTTTAATCCTGTAAGACCCAACGCATCAAAAAATAGCCCGAAAATTCAGATTTTCTACAACTGACATGTTTATTAACCCTTAGAACAAAATCAACAATTCTTTTTGCTATATCATGTTGTGTATGATATATTTTTTATTATATATTTATTATATATTATTTGTATCGCATTTGACTTTTTGTTAACAGCAATGTTAATTTTAGACAAAAAAAAAAAAAAAAAAAAAAATTTTTAAAAAAAAATAAAAAAAAAAAAAAAAAAATATAT